>JABASD010001001.1:0-50609 GCA_019776165.1 Pogonognathellus flavescens | reverse complement strand
GTGAATTTACAAGCTTTGCGAAAAATAAACTTTAGGTTAACACAGAAAACAGCTATGTATTATATTAGGATTTAAGTATATAGACTTTTCAACGTACGGTATTTCTCTTTCTCTATGTATAAAGGTATTTCTACGGGTACAATCATTAAAATACCTCGAAGCTATATAATATCCGTAAAAATAATATATTATTTTATATACAAGTGGATTGTATACGTATAAAATGTATGTAGGGACATTACATGAGTTTATATTATATTACGTATAGATTTGTGCATGTAGTATGTATTATACAGTGTGTGTGTTTGTAGGGGAGCTACTATGGTAGTTTAGCTTGGAGTCTCAATTGGATTTACTCAGGAGTCGACATGCAATGCAAACCTCACTGTTTTACCTTCAGTCACTTATCTGGCATACAATTCCATTACTTTCTACACATTCTGCTGCTGTGCTTGCTTGAATTTGTTGTGTGAGTCGTCGGTGATGCTATGAAGTAATGCATTATGTATGAATTCGTATATTCCTTGTGTGATGTTATGTTGTATTGTAAATGCTGCTATATTTATATAAGTGGTGCTTATTATACAGTAAATTTATATGGGGAAAAGCTTAAAGGTATACGTACGGGTTTTTAGTGGTTATAATAGAATAATGATGTTATTGTATTTACTACAGGCTAGGCTGCAACTAATGTTTCGTGGTCTTTGAATGTTGCTGTGCGGAGTTTATGGTGTTTATTTGCTTACACAAATACTGTACGTATAATATTATGCTTTATGTGTATGAAGTATAAATCCCATAAGCTTCTCAATACAGGCTCAGCGTAAAAGTAAATATTACCGTTTCCAATTCACTAAACTGGAGTGTAGTAAAAAAACTTGTTGAGTAAAATTTTATTGTGAGCATTTCTTGTACTTCCAGGCAAGCACAGATGTTTAAATACAAATATGTAATAAAATAGTCCATTACTACTACAGAAGCAAAGAAATGGTAAAACGAAGAAACACAGAAATATAAACCAACAAACAATTACAATAAAGTTGGCCTAAATTTTTTTATTCGAAGAAATGTAGGTACGTGTACATTACGACGCACATAATGCTATGTTAACTTTGTTACTACACGCGAAGTAAAGTCAAGGTCTATATATAATCATTATATACCGCTTTATACATATCGTATGTCTCATGTCATTAAAAATTCACAAACCCACAGCCAGAGCCGTATATACAAATAAACAAGTGAAATAATTCCTAGTAATTGTTTTTCGTTAAAAATATCATTTTACATGTACGACTCGTGTAACGCTACTGTTGCTACTTGAACCGAAACTGAAGGACCGACGGGGAACAGAACAAAACTTAATTGGGCCGCCTTGAGCTTAAATTTAAAATTTAAGTTTCCAATGCGAATATTTTCAGTCATTTTTTGTGCTAAGTGCTTAAGTACTACCTTAACAATAATTAAGTTCAAATTACAATGCAAAATTCATTTCATTTGTACCGCTGCATTGTATTTTCTAGAAAAGTTCTTTAAGTAGTAATTATACTGTAAAGTTGACTGGAAGTACATCTACGTAAGTATAAAATTGGTACTTAATAACAGAAATACCTAAATAATTTCTCAGAACCAATATCGAGTAATGTGAAACAGAATGTTCAATAAAAAACATGGGTTTAATTGCACAAACATTTACCTCCATGAGCTGTTTGAATTAGTAAGACTTTTCCTAGAATGTGCAGTTGATGTAAATTTTAGAAGTCTGTATCCAGCATAGTAAATTCATCTTTAACGGTTGATTTTACCAATTTCGCAGTTTTATGAGCTATTCGATGATTTCTCTGGAATGCAAAGATTTAAAAATTTCAAACCTCAATTTGAAGCTAAAAATAATGCTCTATCATACTGTACTCTTTTATTTTCTCGAAAAAAGTCAACTGTAAAATAAAAATAGGAAATCTGATCATTTTTTCATTTTTCCAATTCGACTAGCTCTCAATTCCAGAGAAATAATCGAATAGTTCATAAAACTGCGAGATTGGTAATACCAACAGTTGAGGTATCTCACAGAATGACCTCTATTTAACTACGGTCATACAGGCCATTCTAGCTAAATGTGCATAAAATACCTTAATCACTCAAATTGCAATTAATTAATGTATCAATCCATGAATTGTATGTAATGCATACTAAATTATGTATTCTTTTATCTGTAAACTATCACCTTGACTTTTTACATTGCACCTTTAACTTTTGCAATTCAACAGCATCAGCAAGAACAACTGCATCTATTTTTCACTAATAGGGAATTAAATTTTTAGATTATATTTTTGTACTAGACGCAGTGGTAATAGCAATTAAATGGAAACAGAGTAGTTGCATATATTGAAGCATTCGATGACAGCTTGGTAGTATGAGAATGTTAGTGGAAGGAATAATTCTATACAAGCTCATCAAATGTAACTACATGGCTACTTTCACCGTTTTCTTTGCGTTGGTGGTGGGGAAAGTCCAAAAGGTTTAAACGCACATTACTACACTACTGCACTACGTACACTCCAATTCTTCCATGTACACACAGACTGACATAGAGTCTTGTAAATACTATAAACCTATAAAGGCTCTATCCATTATGCATGTGGTGTACACAAACACACAACATGAACATGTTCGAAACCAATTATTTGAGCGTAGTTAAAAGCACATGTGTACTAATAGCACATATTAGAATCGTTACTCTTTCAGCTTTACTCCATCAACAGTAGTTTGGTACTTTTAACTTTTATATTGATTTACTGCCAGGCTTTTGACAGAGAAAGGCACACGAAATATTTTGTTGAAATAGGTCACTTAAAATATTCGTGGCACTATGGCAGTGGCAGACTTTTTAACCTCGTCTAATTGTCAATCGTGGCTCTCGGTTCTCCTAATCAAATGTGCTTCATCCATATCCACCTTTCAGTTCAGACCAGGCCACGCACCCATCAAATATTCACTTTTACTATTTTTAACTATTTCAGTCAGACCAACAGCAGACATGTCTTTAAACCTTTATAGCTTAAGTTCTGATTTATAGAACAGGCTACGCGTTTTGTGAGCTTGAGACAGAATTAAAGTTACCTAGGTGCATGCTTATCAGTCCTATAGTGCAAAATTTAGCATTCCCGATTGTCCAAGGGCACAAGAGGAATTTTTATCGTTTCCTAATCATATTTTAATGCATACTTTTGTAAACCATGAAACTGTGTAAGAAAAACTACAAGGAAAATAAAAATTGTTTGTAAAAAGCTAAGTAGATTGAAAATTGTCTTTAACCCTGTGCTTGTACATACTAATCTTCCAAGTAATTCAAATTTAAATCAAACTGCTGCTAAAAATGTAGTATTTTACTTTAAATTCGTTAGCAAACTTTTGTGAAGCTAACGTAATAAATTTCTTGAGAAATTTGTAACTGTGGAAAACTCTCAGGTTGCAAAATGCATCTGGTTGCAAGGAGATTGTACTAAAAGTGAATGCAAACTGAAATTGAATTTCAAAGTTTTGTGTTATATAAAATTGTTCAATCTTTGCAAAGAGTGTTTTAAATCTGCTTGCAAAAGAAACCTGTAGTACCTTACTGAATATTTTATGTAGGTTATGTTATGTTGTTTATGAAAGAGGAGAATTCCTGGAGCGAAAGCACTTATGGTGACATGTAGGGTCTTTTGACGCTTGTCTCGTATAAATATTCTCTATACATTTTCTATGCTACACAATATTCTCTAAATTATTTCTAAAAGCATTCTCTATAAGCTTGTTGTGAAAAGTTTAAGTACTAAATAAACAAGACTGCTGATATGAAATATTGAATTTGCTTCTTGTGTGTGTTTTCATGAAACTTTATTTTTAAAATTGCAGGTTCTCGTATGGCCAGTGCTACAGGATCTGGAAAAGTATCACACTCCGATGATGTATTTGACAACGTGTTTTCATCCCTTTATAAACAAAACCCGGACTTTCAAAGAACATCCCGTGTTTTCATCTTCTTCGTCGAGTCGTGACCTATCACATCGTGAACTTCTTCAACATTGACAAATTTATCGTCCTATATACAGGTTTGAAAAATATGTTTGTCAATACTCACGTGTGATGATAAGGCTGAAGACACTTGATACGTGTAGCTCACTGACTAAAACACCCAAAACGACATTAATAAAGAATTAAACCCAACTGTCATGAAACTGAAAAACAATTCCGTGCAAATAATTCATTTTGTTCAGTTTGCACACAATATGCATTAAGTTTTTCTCCGAATTCAACCTATCGAATCGTTTGAAGAAGAATCTTTTATTCGTGAGGGAACGAATAAAGGAAAAGTGTGAAGAGTCAAGAAAATATTATTCATTAATAATATTACAAAATTACCAATTGGATAAAACGACTGCACTTAAAAAAATAACCACTACTACTATGAAAATGTCATCCCGGAGAAAGAGCTCTGCACTGCAAATCGTTACAAGAGTCATCTGTACACAATGCTATTTCCTCCTGATCTTACTCTGCGTCAAAAACGATCTCTTTGGCCAATGCATAGCAGTAGATGATATTTCCGACGCGGATAAGCCAAGTAAGTGACATTGCTCTTTCATAACCTCAATTTCCATTCCAGATTCGTTTTACTTTACTGTTAAATGGAAATATTAATTTTAAGACTCAGCAGGAACGGAAGTTATGTATATACGTCGCAGAAATATAAACTTCCGAAGTCCAAGTGTTTGAAGACATATAAATCAATGAGTTGTCTAGATTAGTATATAAGGTCTATATATATTCTTCGTATATACAATAAAACGTTTTGCTGTATGATTTCTTGTTAGATTTATGTTTGAATGATATGGTCATGAGGTAATCGTGTTTCTCTCATACTTTGTTACGTCAACGGGTTTTATTTAAGTAATTGCTTTCTCGGTGTACATGCACTTTCTTATCTTTAATTGAAGTGGTTAGTGTTGAGTGTAGGTAATTCATATTCAATTATTGCAGGATACATATATAGGACAAGTCTTTTTGAAAATAACACAACTTTCCCAATTTCACCTTAAAGGAAGATAACAAAAGTTGCTAAAAGCATTGCCTAACAATATTAAACGGTTTAAATGCAAAGCTATATGCAAAAGTGAAAAAACAAAACAAAAATAGTATTCTCTAGTGCATTAGTGTAAATCGTGCAATATAAATTCATGTTACGTACACAGACTGGTTGTGTGTGAGTAAACATTTTTGCTTGCCTTCAGCTTGCAAAAATAACACATGCATTTAAAAAGGTAATGCTATACAGCAAATTGAAAGATAACGACAGAAGTGCAGTCATGGAGGAAGTTTATGGAAATGCCAAGAGTCATGGAGGGAATTATCTGTTCTATATTTTAGTATACAGGCAAAAAATTTATAAAAATCACTTTCCAGTTTTACTTTTTTCACAGCAAGTTTCTACAGTACACGTTTAATAAGGGTGGAATAAGAAACACAAACTACAGGTCAATTATTATTGCAGCAGGCAATCTTGCAATGTAATTTCATTTCGTGGAACATGTTACGTATGCTACATGCATCATAATTTGAATGTGTGATGACGTTGTCGCAGTTATTGGCTGGACTCATTTTAACAAATAATTGTCACTTGTCACAGACACTTGTACTACGATAGAAATATCAAAGGTACCTGTCACAACACTCTAAAGGAATTGATACATTTTCTTACATTAATACAGTTAATACTACATTAAGACTTACTTTGTTAAATGCTACACAGATAAAGACTGTTCATGCAGGAGGACTATCGACGCAAATGAAACTGAACTTATACTGAAATATTCCTTAAGTTCTTCAACTATTTGCCCAAATTCCAGGAATATTATCTATGCATGCCAATTTACATTTTAAATTAATTAATTTTAAATTCTTCCTTCCTACTTGACTTCACTTTATATTAATTAAAAATTTCTTATACCTACCTGTTAATTCCAGAGAAATTGAATTTAATTAATTATATCTTGAATGTCACATTCGCACATTATTCCTAGAAGTATCTGCATAGCATGACATTGATATACGAGGTAGGTGGTAATGGCACACGCATAATGAGTTTGTATAAAAAAATTAATATATACACCAGCACCAATAATAGAGATTGTCATTATAGACAATGCAGTAAGTGTATTTAAATAGTTTATTGTACAAGGTACCTCATGCGATGCTAATATCTGTAAAAAATCTAGGACAAGTATACCTATGTATATCTATTTACGTAAGGTGTATCGCAAATTGAATTTGCAGTTACACGTCCTCAAGGAAGTAGATCTATACAACTTACGGGTAAAGTAATGAAAATTGTAGGTTAAGTTTATGTAACTTCCCAAAGTTTAAAGATAGACAATGTTGAGAATACCAGAGAGGGGGCGAATGCATAATAAATCTTACTACAATAATAACCGTAAGAAGAAGAAGACTGTAGTGCCTGTGCTTAGAAACCTACTTGTAGGAATTGAATTTTGAAAATTGTGTTTGTTGGTATTTTTGCCGTGGTAATATTCATGTCATAAGTCTGCATAAATAAGTAATAAGCATTAAGAAACATGTCACCGTTCTTAAGACAGGGCGTAAATAATGAATGATCTCACGATCTACCTGTAATTGTACATTGGTCCTTTTCGTTCATTCATTATTCACTTCGTTCGTTCGCTCAAGTATTCTCGTATTCGTATTGTAATTCATACTTGAGCATACAACTCAGCTCACAGCGACTACATAAATACAAAGAGATAAACCAGACGATCCCATTTCTGCAGCAACGATCTTGTTTTCAGTTTGACATAAGTCAAACACAATGGTTACTGCTCTCATTAAAATGAATGAGACGAAAAGCATCAAATTAGGATGATTTCATAGTTCGTACTGATACTGCCAGTGTAAAAAATCTTACCGAGTGCTTAACAAATTCACAAAATATCCACTCTGCTGCACTGCAGCAGCAGATTCCATATACACAGGTCTCTTTACCGTATACATAGCTATAGCTGCAACATTTTAACTCTTTTTCATTTTACATACACGTATAATTCCCTATTTCTGTCTGTGTAGGTATTCTATACACATCTCTACTATTTATATACACATTGTGTTTTCCCTAACTGTTGAGTATGACGATGTATACGTATGTGAGTATTTTCTCATTTCGAGTCTCATTTTGCGCTTTGGTCTTGTATTTATTCTGAAGGCAGCAGAGGGGGAAGTGACACAGTTTCAAGTGAACTGTCGACAAGAGTCAGATTCTGAGCATAGGGACTGCGTTAATTGTGAGTGTGCTATAAGCATACATAATAATGACACTGGAATTTCACGTAGCACGGGTTCTGCGTCAGTTCAACGAGAACAAACTATGCATAGTCTACACGCAAAAGGATTCAAGTTCATTTAAAATGAAACAAATGACGAGAAATGAAAGGCAAATACTTATAATGAAGATATGAATATTTACTTCTGTCATTTTCAACATCGTGCCACTGTAGAATGTGTTGTACTGTAGATAATACACGAAATCTGTGGGTTGTATATAGTTAGTGCATGTACAAGTGTATGTATAGGTTATAGGTAGGTCTCATAGAGGTGTACGAAATAATAGAGTAAGCTTCACCAAAGGGCTTTTGTGACTTTTATAATTTCAACGAAAGACCTACGACGCGAGCAACAAACTACATTTCACTGCACACTTTAATTGTACAACGGAGAAAATCCACTGCTCGTATACAACTTCGGCTATTTCAACACAGTGTATATAGTATTCAGCATATTAAATTTTATTCTATAGCGAGGTATTACATGCAGAATGCATATACGAACACGCAAGTTTGCAAAGTTTGCATTGCAGTATTGTATTATGACAAATGTCACATGGTTTTGCAATACAATGGATTAATGTATGAATGCAATTAGTCAGAGTTTTCAAACTCTACATGGAATTTGTCTATGTCAATTGAGTAAAGTTGGTATATGTACATTGTGGTAGTAAACAGTAGTAATATGAAATAGTGAATGATCTGCTTTTTTTAATATAATTATAACATGGAGCAGGAATTTTTATATCCATATTTTAGTTCATACATGTAAATTCTAATTTTACTAAAATACTAAATTAAGAATAGGAACGTGTAAACGCGTGTAAAATATCTGAATGGAAATTTTTGACTGAGTAAGTAATTTGCGAGCAAAAGTCACAATGATCTGCTATAATATTATCTAATAAAAATGTTCATAATGTTTTTTAATTGTTGGAATTCAACTGTTACATAGCAGTGTACGACTGGGTCTGCGTCTTCTTCATTACTGCTACAAAATCAAATTAATGTCAACGGATATCAATTCATTTTTTAATTTTGCAGTTTGTATAAAGCTATAACACATTCTGATGATTGTAAGTCGACGCAACAGTGTACGAGAAAATTGTTTAGGCTATTTTGGAAAAAAACAGTGCGATTTCACTTGCCTTTCATTTTAAGATTTGCTTCGAATTGCTCAGAGGCATTAACATTATTATGTATCATATCTGTTACATATCGGAGCAATGCTTGCAATTCCTGGCACTTATACAAATACTCATTCAATGTGTCAAAGGTCATGAAGGAGTTGACCAATCGACTTCATCTGCGAATTTAACCTGGATCAGTATCCCAATAATAGTACGTGTAGCAAATTTGAACTCATTAAGTAGCTGAAACCGTTGTTGAGTAATCGTGAATACAGACGGACGGACACAGGGACGAGTGAAACCATATAACTAGGTTGTTGAATAAATAGGCATGTGGGTGTTTTGAAGCCTGAAATGAGTGATGCGATGACTATCTCATTATTGCCTGCAACATTTTCCAATAATTAATGAGATGCTTGAGATGAGTTTACATGGATGAATGTATTATTTATTAAAAAGCACCACATCAGCATAGAGATTAACATATTGGATCGGTTCATTCAGGATTCCATTACATTAGACATTGTAGAGCTCTACCTTGAATGCAATTACATTTGGATGAATGCTATTAATGAAAATAATAAGCATTTTGCAGTCGTAATTGTAAATAAATATTCATGTGTGATTTCTCAAGTTAGATTGTAACTTAAAGGGCTGACATAAGGACGAGAAAGAGTCCAATACATTGTTAAGGAGCTAAAGGAACAATAACAAGCCTTCAATTGCACAATGACAGCCCACTCACCAATGTCAAGTGCTTACAATTTTCATTTGTAAATACTCATCAAGCATTAAGCATATTATTATGCTACTAAGTCCCAATCGCTTTTCATTATGAAATCAGATACCTTTACATACAATTGTTTATATAAAGAGTCAAAATGTATTTTTTTGTCCTGTCACGAGTCACAGTATATCTATCTAGGTAAAGTATATTAACGATGTATCTGATGTAAGTGTTATACATTAAAGCACAAAATATTATATAGGCACATAAGGGCTTTATGGTAACAGAATATGATGCACAACGCATTTTACCTGGCGGAGAAAAGTTTGAGCTAGGTTTTAATAATAATAATAATAATAACACGGTTTTTATTCATTTTTCTTTTTCACATATTACATACTCAAGTTATACATAGGCCTTTAGAACACACACACATTATGAACTAACTACTTATCATACATTGTCTGAGATGTACTGCCAATGAAGAATCACCCATTCCGCTTATGCCACCCACGTTTGCTGCTGCCATCGAAACGGCGCTCTGACCGGATGAGTAGAGAGGATATAGGTATATGGTGATTTAGAATTTTGAAGGAAATAAGTGAGAGGTAGACAGGACTACGGCAGGTGACGGTTTAGTACACCCAACCGCGGCAACTTCTTTATTTATGTTTTATTTCTTTTACATAATACTTTTACGTAATCTGCAGATTATGAATGAAATGCTTCAGGTGAGATGGATGTTTACAACTTGGAAAAAATAAATTGGAACACACACCCAGATTGTAGTAATACTGGAAGTGGGAGTAGTGTAGAATTATTCATATACCGGTAATGGTAAAAATAGCTTTACAAAAATTCGCTATATAAAACAGCTTTACATAATTCTTATAAGCAATAAGTATACAGGTTTTGTATTATATGAATGAGGGATAATCCAAGTAATACTTCTTTAGGGTGTGCTATCTTAAGTAATTATTGCTTGGCTTTTGCAATTTAATCTTTAGTTGGATGAACTTAGTGAAACTATAAGTACGGTTGCTACTTACATAACCAAAGTTAGGAAACAGATGTCTTAGTAGATTATTTCATGCTACTTAAAATGAGCTGTACTTAAAATTCCAAAGCCTTAAAATCTTTACTAAGGACCATTTTTTAAACCAGCACGTCTATCTGATATTTATGTACTGTGAAGACTTTAGCAAACAGTTTTTCGACTAGATGATGTTAAAGTTTTGTCTGTGGATTTTTGTAAAACTAAGGAATTATCCTATGTACGTGCTTAAAACTTAAAAATTGAGGAAAGAATGAACTTTGAAAATTATGCCGCTTATACATAATACACAATACACCTTTTAGATTTGCATATGTCAGTCAGTAACAACGATCGCACAAAAGAATATTCAAGTACGGCAGGATTAATAAATTTTTTAAGGATTATTTATGCGTTATTACAAGTACCTACGCTGTTGATATTCACGCAGCGTAATAGCCATTAAAGAACGATAAACATTTTTGTCTGCGTTACTGATACTGAAAACACTTGCAAAGTGACTTATCACAAACTGCAGATTTGAAAAGCGATAGTGTTGTGTTATTGTATCTTATTTTTGTTATTGTAGTAGTAGTATAGGGCTTCGTAAGGCATTAAAAGCATTAAAGTGAGTTGTTGAGTCCACGATAAAATCCAATTCATGCAATATTTAATATTCAGCACCCCGTTAAACACACTATCAGATTCATGCTCTTTACAAAAAAGCCGCTCACGTGTAAACGGATCATCTTACATAGTCTCTGTCTAATGGCATCAAGTTTTTGCACCATAATTCCTTATCCAGTCCAAAACTGCCTCAGGCCAAATATGTAATCATTTTATTTCAGATGCTTCATCAGAATGATAGACAAGTAAGGAGCAATGTCAGCCAAATCATTAACGTCTGCAGTCCCTGCTCTTTAATATGTACGTACTTATATAAATCATGAAATTTTTACTCCCATTAAAGAAACATTCAGATATCAGTTATAGAAAAGGAGTAGTATGTGTGGGTAGCAATTAAAGTGCTATAGACACTTGAATGGTAGAACAGAAAAAATGAAGTGTGTTTGATAAAATTTGCATGTGCTAATACAAAACTACCTTAGACAGTAAGTAGAAGACGCACTTAACACCGAAATAAACGCACAAGCAGATTCTTAAGTTAAGCAGCTACCTACGCTTCATAATATTCATTATAAGTAAGTAGGTATATAGTTTCATATAATAATTTCTTGGAATTTGACAGAATGTTCAATATTCCTTAGCAATTTTGTACAAGGATTTTGCCTGAAATGTTAGCGACATAATTTTGACTCCTCTTTGAATAAAATATGGACATGAAATTTTTCGCACTATTAGTACAGGTATGCAGGTCATAGTGTTGTCTTTTAGTTTAATGGTATATATAAGCAGAATTATAGGTACGTTTGCAATTAAATGATATTTACACTACACTGTATGTAAGAGTTGAAGAAAGTCTATCAAGCAGAGATTTATTTTTTGACTACCATTTAATTGTTTTCCATTTCTTATTGTTTCTCCTGTCACTTCAAGTAAAGTAGTATATAGGTATTGAATTGTTAATAGGTTTTACAGCGAAATCAGCTTGAGACTCCGCTCGTGTGTGCATATAAGTAGAAAAGATTCAATTTAAACATTACATAGAAAACTGCCAAAAAAGGTTTTGTAAATAAAGTAGTCTGACATTCAAGTTGATTGCATGGAGTCATTATTCATTAACGCTCATTTGCATTTAAGTGCAACGCAAATAAATAAACAAGGATTGTTATGAGTTTTGAGTACACACTTAAGTTTTAAGCGTGTCTTTAAATTGCGATTTTCATTCTGAACGTTTGCAAGAAGTGTACGTGGGATTTCAGTAGTCTTAAGTCATTTTGTTAGGTGCTAATCAGCCGTAGATGGTTTTGATGGTTTATAAGGTGTGCTAAAATTTTGGACACGCCAATAATAATAATACTTGCATGCATGACAAGAGAAGCAGAAGGCGAGTAGAAAATGGAGGGCAATTTAATAACGAGTTTTATAATACTGGCAGTACTTCGTAGGTAATTCTTTCGTTTTAGTAAAAGATTTAGTAACTTGAGAAGCAGAGTGCCTGTCTATACCCTCTGGGAAAAAGTTAAGAGAAAGAGCCTAAGCATGCTGCCAGCGAACTTTGTTAATTTTTTCGTTTTCATGACAGAAATTAAAATACTGGGTTGCGTGTTGTTTTACAGATATAATACCTGTTCATGCATTTCTAAACGAACAATCAGAGTAAAAGTTTTTCTGCACAAAACAGAAACACCTGTAGTTTCTGACTGGAGGGATCAGGTACCTCTCTGGAGGATTTTATACCTGCGCGTATAATCGTAATAATATCATTCGTGTGCAGACCATCACTTTCGTTTATCTAAATCAATAAAACAAAGTCCGTCTTCCACCATAAGACAAGAGATACACAGAATATTTTTACAGATCTACTTACAAGTTATAAAACTTAGACTTTATCCATTATCTGGCTCCTTTCATTTATGCTTATCCATACATTAATTTATACAGCCAACCTGTTAACCTTGGCATTTGTAGAAATTCGCTAAAAAATCGTTAGACAACAGAACTAGTTAAAACGATGAAGAGCAGTTCTCCTAGTGCTTCACACTATACCTATAAACACATACTTCCATTTATGAACGACGAGGTCCTTCTGTATAAAGTTTTAATTCTAAATGATCATTGTTTGTGGCAATAGGACAATTTGCATACAAAAAACAAGTTCTTGCAAATTTTATGACAAGTTTTTGATTTTCCACATTATTTTTATAACATAACAACACGTTTATGCATAGACAGTCTCATTCAGAAATAAGTTAACCCTCAAACTAGAAACTAGGTATACTAATTTGTAAAGCTTGTTATACAACTTGGACATTGACATAGTACGAATGAACATTGCAACCAGCTTTTTGGCAATTTACTACAACAATAATGCATTATGCAAGCGAAAATAAACATTGTAAATGATATACGATTCTGATACGATACAATACATGTACAAAGTGAATTTTGGACTGGAAACTCGTCTCAGGCAATAATAGTACAAGCATGCTTTGATACACATCCTGCAGGTACAGGGATATTACAGAATTGTAAGCAAACATTATGTCAAGCAAATTGAATTTTCAATCAGAGTGTTACATTAAATGCTTTTATAGCTGGTAAATATTATGTAAGTGTAGAATTCAATATAGTACAGTAGGCTGACACTATACATCTTTCTGGTAGCAGTATGAATGTGTATTGTATATTTACTTAGTTAGTGTGAGCATTTAATGTAATTGCAAATTCAAGTTGCGCACACATTTACAATGAAAAGTTGGAAAGTGAGTAAATTTGGCTGGGTGTTATCACGATCGGATCTTGAATCTGTCAGAGAAGAAATAATGAGAAGTGAATACGATTTGGACTGAGAATGGAACGTATACGAGTGAACGGGTCTTTGCAGACAATTTATCATTCTGCTGCCTTTTGGGAGATGTTCTATCTACAATTTAACTGATTTTCAATCTGCTATGCTTCATGGGGTTGGTTTCTCGTCCGTGTTGGTTGGTTGTACACAGTAGTGTGTAAAATGAAGCTCAAATTCACTCACAATGCCAATTGAGCGAACATGGCACAAAAAGAGATGGCCGTGGCATATAATCTCACTTCACTAAATGTCTAAGACTTGTTTGCGAACCCAAAGCAAAGCAAGACATGACTTTCATTCTTTATCTATTAAATTAAATCGTTTTTTCATGGCTGAATGAATAACTGTTCTGTTTGCACCAAACTCAAAACTATTCTATACTCAAAACACTCAAGACCAAAATGCTTCTCGTCGTCTTCTTCGCAGGAATTGTCGCCTGTGCCTGAAAAGGACTTGATTTAAGTGTGTATGATGTATAATGCTTATACTAATGTAATATAAAATATATCTTATATACGCTGATGCTGGTGGAAAAAACTCACGATCCGGAGATCTAGTAGAATACCTACCTGCACCTGGATATTTTCTGATGCCGAAAAGCGAAAATTTTCTTGGCATCTTGGGGAAAAATGGGACAATCTTACATTTTAGAGAATTTGAATGTTTTTATTTGATTTGCATATATTTTTCCCCATAAAATCGGGAAATGTTTTGCATTCTCACCGGGAAATTTCTCACTAGTACCTTTATGGGGAAGAAAAAGTTTTTTCCACTAGACCCTATAGAGATATTTATTATATGTACATGTCTAAGCATATTACCTCTATGTAGAATTTCAGAGAGACACAGTGAACATTTTGTTATATGTTAAATCTATATTAGAGTCAATTGGACAAGAGAGGAAATGAAACTTCAATTTAATTCCAATGCATTGATTTCTGATTACCGTAGTGTATAATGGCCGTTCATACACACGACCAAGCCACACGGAGTTTTTAGTCTCCGGAGTGTCTCTGGCCGGAGTACTTGACGATATTAAATCTTGTAGATCTAGTTAGCAAGAAAAATGGAGTGCGAGAGAAGAGAAAAAGAGTCCAAAAGAGAAATGAGATTTTTCCATTTCCATGTGTTAACGATGAATGGTTGAAGAAGTGCTAAGGGAGTCTTTTATTGCCCTTGACTAATTTAAAAGTTGAGTAGATTGGAACAGACGGAGATGCTCAGAATGAGAAAATGAAACGAAAAAAGAGGAACAAGACTAAAAGAGCACTGAAATGTGTGCAAGAAATGATTTAAGAAGCAAAGGGGAGTTCACGAAGACAAGAGACCTCTTCTTCCACTCCAAGCACTAAGAGAGTGTAGTGAAATAAAAATCCAGTAAAATTCAGAGCACACTGGAAAAGCAGAAAGAAAAGTAAAACTCGCTTCTTCATGCGTTAAAGCAATACATTCATCTTTATGCAAATTAGTTATAGCTTTTAACTCTCAGAGAATGTTAATTCATGGTGAATGATTATTGTTCTACTCATAACTGTATACATACGCTTTTCTTTTACACGCTTTTCACTCACAGCGCAAAATAAAATAGTCAAAACAATTTTAAACAGAATATTATTGTGTAACATTGCTATAATAATAGGTATAGGTTTGTATTTGTACGCAGATATCCAAATGTTACTGTTAAACTAAAGTACTGCGAAAATTTTAGAGCCTAGACAATTAAATTACGTTTAACAACTATTTACAGGTTAACCTTGCATATGATATTCTTAATAAAACGTATCTGTGTTTTGTTCGTAAGTCAAAATTTTGTTGAATCCTTCTTTCTTAGCAACTTCTAGTGTAGATATCGTTATTGCAATTAAATCTCCTCTGAAAATCCTGAAATAAAAATATAATTAATATGATTTTAGGCTTTTCACTCACAGTGCAAAATAAAATAGTCAAAACAATTTTAAACAGAATATTATTGTGTAACATTGCTATAATATAGGTTTGTCTTTGTACGCAGATATTAATGTTGCTGTTAAACTAAAGTACTGCGAAAATTTTAGAGCCTAGACAATTAAATGACGTTGAACAACTATTTACAGGTTAATATATCATATCGCCGTTTTGTTCGTGAGTCAAAATGTAAAATCCTTCATTTTTAGAAACTTCTAATGTAGATATCGTTATTGCAATTAAACCTCCTCTGAAAATCCTGAAATAAAAATATTTTCATTAATATGATTTTCGGCACACGTTTTGTACGATTCTATGCATTAGCATTAGCGTGTGCCCATGAGAAGGGACTTGGTATAAGAATGTCAAAGAACATAATAACTTCATTCATTTAAATATGTCTTCTATATAGAGATAGTAGTTTGACATTGTAATGTACCTTCTGTGTATGTTAAACTTAGACTTTAAAATAAGGAAGTATTTTTAAGAATTTCTTTTGGTTCATTAGACACGGAGAGTAAGTCTATGTATGAAATGCAGGCGTAAATGAGTTTGTAGGGGAAGTTGGTCAATACAGTATTTTAAGGTCTGGGGGGATGCGTTAGGTTAAATGTGAGCTGTGAGGTGTAATATATGTAACAAGGTATTCTAATTATTACACTACACCATTATTTCTCCAGAGGGCAATGTGTCTTGAAGAATTTATGGAAAAATTAGGGAAACTTCACTCCCCTTTATTTCTCGCTGTTATAATCTGATGGAAGGAGGGAATGTAAATTTTACAGCCTCAGAACATACCTCACATTGACTACTTGCGTCTAATAATTCCTACCGCACTGGCAACACATTAAAAACCTAACTAATTCAGTTTCATATGACCAAGTTGTAACTCATCCACTTACATATTAAATATCATTGTACACACAGCTCTAAACCTTCCATCTAGTAAATACCACGCTAGTACGCAAAAACACATTTCGCTATAATATTATCACATACTACCTGAACTTTAAAACTAATACTTACATGTTAGTGTTTGCATTGTCTGTAGTATATGAATTTATAAATGTAGATAGTAAACCCAATTGCTTGTATATATGACTTTACTTTATTTACCAAGACATTCTAGACTCAACATACGTCTTTTTACATCTTCATTATCTCCCTATCTTAAGGTAACCGTCCTTTTGCTATATTTCACCATTAGACGAATGTGCAAACATGTATATGGCCCTAGACGTTATTATTTCTTACACAAAACTAAAGATGAACAAATACACATCCTACTGGAAGCTATAGAGCTACCTTTTAAATTATAATAGACGAAAAGAGACGCGAGGTAACTATCATGAAAGAACTTTACCGAACCGCTTGTATATTTTGTACAGGGAATAAGCCTGTGTGTGTATTTGAGTTGCAAAGACACGACGATGCACATGATGCTACACATGCATAGGTAATGGACGAGTAGGTAATTGCAAGTAAAATGTAAAGCTAGTTACGTAGACAAAATGAATATTCCATGAAGGAAATGGGCAACGGAACAGATCTTCAGGCAGCAGCGGTGTAAAATGTTTAGAGATGTGGATAGATATTTAGATGCATAGAAACAGGCTACACGGAACAGCATACATAATAAAACACACACGGAAGAAGCGACGAAGAAAAGGATACTACTGTGAATGAATAAATGCATAGTGGATGTAATGCTCAGTACATAGGTACTATATAGGCACGGCTATATGTTGAATGGAATTTCATGAATAGAGAGTCGCATGGCTTACAATAATTTGTGTCTTTCTAAAGTGCATCTTTTGCTAAGATGTTTCTCACGCAGAATGATAATTATTGTTTTAACACGAGTAAAACTTTATTTTATTCCTACTACTAAAATTACTACGTCTTTACAATTTACAACACACATGTGTAATGTCTTCTCCTATACTTTCGTTACGCAATTTCTTAAAAGATATGTATTCTTTTAGTAAGTTTGCAGGAATTACCCAGGCATTTTTTGCATAGCTAATTCCATAAGGAAGATAAATTACTTACGCATACAACAGTAGTGTGTAAAGTAAAGTTCATTGTATGTAAAGGTTATTACCCACAGCGTGATGCTATACGTAAAACGTTTGTATGTAAAAATTCAAGTTTTTACAACAGTACTACTAGGTCTTTTAACAGAGGAAAGTAAAAAAGCGTTGAAAAGTGAAATTCAATACAGGGAAATTTATTTCCACCGTTTGGGAAACACACAGTGCATGTATGTAATGGCTCTGCTTATGAAAATAACAATGTTTGTTAAACAAGCCCCTTCCGTCAGTAAGTAGATTATGTAATGTAAACATGTTGTCAAGAAAGGCTCACTTCTGCTTTTCCTCTTTCCAAAAATATCTAACATGAAATGATTGCGATGCAATTCATACGGGCTGAAATGTGTAGAAAGTTGAAATTTTCCAGATAACACATTTGAGTACTTAAGTCCGTCATCTCCTCTTACTCACAAGTAAACTTACTGAAAGAAGCTTTCTTAAGTGTGCTTATTTTAGCTACATTCACAGAATGTGTCCCATTCTACTATCAGGAAACCACGCAGTTAGCTCGAGTAAGCAATTTAAGCTACTTTCAACAGAAAAGCTTTATTTTTTCAAAAACTAACTGTTGTAGCTCACAAAACATTACATGAGATATATAGGCACCTATACAATTACACTAGAGTGCCTGTGAATGTGTATGTAGTATCACATTAGAATTTCCCAAGCAGGAAGTATGGGAAATCCCTAAGAAAAATTGCTTGTACACAATAAATGTTTGTATTCACTTGCTAGAAAAATAATAATGAAAAGTCTGTAGTCATTTACTCGACTCGTAAAAGCGGAAAACAAGTGAATTATTCGTTGCAAAGCTTTGTATAACGTTTTCAGGCACGTTTAGCTATCTTTTCTCATTAAAACATACATTAAGCTCAAATTTGGGTAATTGAGACATGATAGCATTTTATTTTCCTTCCAGTAACAATATCACCATACTAGAAGTGTCGCCTAAAACATCTCTATTAGAATTTACGTTGTTATAAAGATGTCTCTGTGTCATGCTATGCTTATTTCATTGTAAACTGTAAGCAGTAAAATAAAAAGTAATCACGGAGACACTATGATCGGATTGTGACAAAAGTTGTGTATTGTAATTGCAGGGAGTGTATATAGTAAGTAGTGTAATAATGAACGGAATATTAAAGTGTGCTTCTTGGGAATGTTTAGCTAAATGTTGATATAGGAAAATGTATTGTATGTGCTTACGATTAAGATAGAAGTAGAAAATTGGTGTTGTATATATGCGATTTCATTTCTTCCCCTTTTGCTTTGCTTTTATTCATTTAGTAGTTCTATTATACTACAATACGTTTTCCTATAGGTCTCCGTATGTGTATGCACTGTGTATGTACATAGTTGAATGGCTTAGGAATTTTCGTAGTTAAAAAGTCAAGTATGTACACAGAGAAAGTTGGAGAAGAGCATTTCTGGACGAGCGACGAGCTGAATAACTTGAATGCACTTTAGTTTAAACTCGGTTGCCTTTCGTCGTATAAATAGATGAGTTGAAGGAGAGGAAGATCCAAAAGGAGTGAATGAGTCGCTGAGACTCTCCCAGACTGAGAGAGAGCAAACTCATTTTTCTAGGAAAATCACAGGAAATTAAAAAGACAAAAGTTCACCATCTTAGCTCTTAAGATCCTTTCCCTTGATTATAACGGTCTTCTATTTTCTTCATCGCTTTCTTTTCCTTGGTCTCTCCCGTAGTCTTCTCTCTCTCTCTCTCTCTGTCTCGGATTTTGTGTGAGGAAAGCTGCTATGGTTTGAGTTCGAGTTGGAAAGCATTATAATATATTAAATCTATGCACTCTCTATGTGTGTGACTCATCTTGTGTTCTATCTGCTATATAAATGTACACACTACACTATCTGTATGTATACTATTGCTCAAATGCAAATCAACTTTACATTTCGTATTCGGTTTCTTCTTTTAACTAACGGAGAGTTTCCTACGAGTTTTCTGCGTCGAACAAATCTTTGATGTACCTATTCCATTTCGTTTCAATTCAGCTTCAACTGCTGCCATGTCTTTTCATCATTGTCTTTGTATTTTCCAAACGATTACTATTACATACTACAAAATTTGTTTTGTCATTTCCATCCTCATTCAATGAATAAGGATGAGATTGTAATAGGTACGTGTAGTCATCCTGCATTTCTATATACTTAGTTATATTATATATTATTCAATCGTTATAGAAGACAAAATTTAATGAGGTATACAGAATATAGCGTTCATTCGTCAGCAAAGAACTAAATATGACATTAACATGAGTATTTCATTCTGTAGGTAGTAATTAAAGCTAAATCCCTATATTATACTGTTACACATTGAGCATACTTCCGTTTAATCGAGTTATTGTCAAGCCTACGCGTTATGGGATAACCTGTAACCTAATTCTTAATTCAATTTAAATCAAAAATGTTTCTAATTACATATTTTATACATGACCCTTATTTCAATAACATTTTGCGATTTTAGTAAAATAGGGCATTTTATAGAATCTGTAGAAAGATTAAAATAAAATGAATTAAATAGTAGCACATTCAACATAAACCTTGAATCTGCTTTATATCGTTACATCTGAATATGCGAAAAGATATCTCTTTACATGAATGGCTTGTAAAAGTACGTATACCTATTTACCAGTTTTGATAAAAACCAGGCTAAAATGTTTTGCATGGTTAAATATTAGTAAATTAAGCTTTAGCTTAAGTAAGCCTAATTCTCCCTGCTAAGCCCAGAATTCACTACTTGGTTACCTTTAATGAACTGTTTTAATGATTAAAACTTTTCGATGAGAAAATTATCACTCTCTGCTCTACCAAGATTTTATTTGACAATTTGTTACAAAAAATCCGCATGAGAATTTTTACACAAAAAATATTATACTTAAACTATTGTACTAACAGATATTGATTGATCAACTTTGGTGAATGTATGAATTATTAGCAATACACAATATTTATATATTTAACTCGCCTAGGCCTAACCTAACTGTGATTTGAGTAGCTATTATGTTTCCAATGGGAGAATGTTGAAGTTGGAGCTACATAATATTTAACTTGCACTATACGTCTCAAAATGCAACATGCTATATGCATCCACTCTGCCTTGAGGTATTTGACTAGGTAATTTCTCATGCCTATATCATGTTGTATTATTTGAACACATGAAATAAGTGCGATCACATGAATCATGACTAAATTAACATGAACATGTATTAATTCCAAACTTTTACCAGTACCTATACTCAAGATAAAAATCGCACGCATAAATTTTTCTATCTGGAAAGCAATACTTATAATAACTCCCGTGTGGTTAATGTGCTTTTGGTTAATACATCATTTGAGTCAAGCTTCTAGATGACGGAAATATTAATTTTCCCTTGCCAAATGCAAACTGTGCAATTGGAGCTGCCGAAAACGGTAATTATTTCCGTAGACTGCAAAAGCACAGCCACCAGAGCACTGCATCGTAGCCAGAGTACTCTGTGATTGTCTGTAACGATCAAGCTGGCGATAAACCGATAAGAATTTCCTAAAGTCGTGCATGCGTCCACTCTTATACAACACGGACACACACCTCTACACAACAATACATACCCTATACATAAATAATACTAAAATCTCTGTGTATACAGTACGATAGGCATATACAACCCAAAAGTGCCTATTATAACCATTAATTTTGTAATCGGCAGTAGTTGTTGTGAACAACAGAGTTGCAAAAAGGAAAGGCATACGCAGAGTCTTAACATTAATCAACTAATGAATCGTACAACAAGGAACTCGATCTGGAATGTCACCTATGTATTACTATACCTAAATATACATCTAAATAAGTTCATGCAGAATATAATATTATTATTACTATATAGATAGAGAGTCAAAACTTCTGGTATAGGTGTAGTGTGTGTGTTGGTTATATTTTATAACGGTTAAATTACACATGACTAACGTGACTGCACTGTTTAGCCCTTTCTTAGAATCCTTTGTTAAGTACCAGGAGTACAACTTCCACTTCAGCCAAGTACTACACTACAAAAGTAATCATACGGAACAAAGACTATTATTTATAAGATATAATGCAAACCCATATATATAGACCTCTGCAAATAAGTCCAATGAGTTAAGCATGATTAATTGCTAGCTTTGCATGTGTACTACAACAAACTGAGTGCTTCATTGTATGCATAATCTCAATCTCACACTGTTCTCATGTGTGTGTGGGGCTTCTCCTCCTCTCCAAATATATAATGTACATTCATCACGTCCACTCTCTATCTTATAATAACTCAAGCTCATCTTACTCCCATAGAAAATATAGGTTACCCGATATACATATATATATTGTACAATTCTACAAAATTATATTTTTGTTATACTTCATTATAAAAATACAATTAGAATTGCTAGAAACCAACCCATAGATTGTATTACTTCAAAAATGATTTGAAGATGTAAGTGTAATGTAAGGTGGCTACACTTAACTTTACTTACCACAGGCAAATCTACCAATTCATTCTCAAGAATGAATTTTTATGTTAAAATTTTTTGTTTAAGAAATTAAAAGGTAAAAGTAGGTTTGGTAGAAAATATAATTTACCCGATATAGATAGATACTATATTGAACAATTACACAAAATTATATTTTAGGATACTTCATTATAAAATACAAGTTTGGATCAAATCAACCTTTAGATTGTATTACTACAAAAATGATATTAAGATGTAAGTGTAATATAAGATGGCTACACTTAACGTTACTTACTACAGGCAAATCTTTCAATTCATTCTAAAATATGAATTTTTATGTTAAAATTTTTGTTTAAGAAATTAAAAGGTAAAAGTAGGTTTGATAGTCATAAAAATTAATGTACCTAAGTAAAGTACACAGAAGTTTGAAATGGGTTTGTATTGCGTATTTGTGTAAGGATTAATAGAGGGGAAGTGGATTTATGGAGTGAATTGGCCTTGTGTGTCTACTGTGTTCACCTCACATGACGTACACATGTAATAAATGTAATGTTTGTATGTAATGTGTCCACAAATGAATAATGGTTGTTCTTGCATAGAAGGATAGAAACAAAACAATGTTAGAGTATACGAAGAACATAAATGCACACAAGCTTTGTTATTATTTCATGTCATGCTGCATAATCATTCGTGTCCTGCGACTACGAAAAACAAAACACGACGACGCGATGTCGACTGCAGCTGTAAAGACTTAAGCACATTATGCAAATGTATTTCATCGCATTACATTTCATAATATGCAGATAATCTGTCCAAATCTCAATACTACTCACTACTAACAGTAACACATTAACGATTGTAATATTTTTCTATAAGCTTGTACGGTGCCACTAAATTTGTTATGCTACCTCTACCTCTGTAGTCGCAACTTGCAAGGCAAGTGATAACCAACTGTGAGTTCAAAATTCTTAGATCGGCCATAAATTGTGATGGATATCGATGAGCGCATAGAAGAATCTCATGTTATATACAATATCATAGGCCTGTAGCTTTTAACTTGTTCGGAATTCTTCAAGTCACTAAAAAATTAACTGCGGTAGTCTTGTACAAAGTGAGTCACGAAGAAGAAGTGTTTTGTTATCGTATGATGTGGATTTAATGAAGAAATAACGTAAATATTTATACACAATGGTTATGCACTTGCATATTAGAGATACCCAGCACCTATATCGTTCCACACAAATTTAAATACGTATTATACGCACATTAACCACTTATAGTAAAATATTGGTTGTAGTGACCATCCTATATGGAAAAAGTGTGTTCGTATAATATTTGTAAACACGTTTGAGTAGAGTATGACACGAAAACTGGTCACTTGACTAAAGTAGACATGGGGTGAAAGAATGAGCGATGATTCGTACGAAAATGAGTAAATACTTTAATCTGGTGAAGCAGAGAGGGGCCGCAGACGAGAATCAATGATTGATGAGGCATGTGGCATTTCTTTTATCTACTCTACAAAACTGACTTAAAATACGACGTGTTTTATACTCCATCCTCTATATATAAACTATTAAAACAAACACAGAGAGAGCAATGCCTATATTCTCTTGCACTACTGTATAAAAGCACTAGATGCATACTTAAGTAACAATCGCACACTTGGTGTGTGTTTGCGTTTGCATGCATTTAAGCAGCTGTACTCGTAACAGACTTATACCCGGGTAACTTTACTTTTGCTAAATATTGTATATATACCAGAACTGTTAGTCCGTTACAACAAGGGTTCTTAAACTCATTTTGAATTATATAGAACTTTCTATATTGGGAAGGCAAACAATGCGAATGGTAGTAGTTGCTTATCTCACTTCCTTATTATTGCAAAAGAACACCACGCTATATATACGTGAATGGCAAACAATGCAAACTCATTGTTTCAAAATGCCATACATAGATGATATAGTGAAATATAAAGAAAGTGTCAAATTCCTAAAGACATAAGCAGAGTAGAAGAGTTTGTGTGTAGCTCAGACTTAATCATAAGTGCAGCAAAGTGTGAAAAGTGTCTTTTTGCCTGGGAGAAGTTATACGGAAAGAATTATAGACGTATATAGAGGAATGGGTTATATGTGGATGAAGAAAATGAGGACGTGATGTCTTCTAGGTGTTATACAGATACATTATACTCCTATGATATAATTATTATGACACTGAAGAAGACGATGAGAAATAATGGCTCCTGTGTAGTACAAATTAAAGCAACGAAGATTAGTGCTGCAAACTGTTCTTCCGGAACAATAATTCTTTTGAACAAGATATTTTCTAGCTGACAGCGATATTACTACTGCCTTTATATATTGCTATATAGAAAATGTATTTATGTACTTATAACACTAATAAGATGTAATACGCGTTTTCTTATAGGCTATACGAGAAGTATTATAAATGAAATGACGAGGCATCTCTCCTTTAATGCACTATTAACAATATTAAGTTAAAGCAATTACGAAGGAATTTGCTCGATGTCATTGTGAATTTCGTGTGTGATATGAAATCGTGTAGAGTTGTGACGATGGGATGTGATGTAATGTGTGGCTCATATCCCTGTCATATACGAAAAAGTAAATGTTGTGTGAGATAATCCTCTTTGCGATGTTATGAGAAGCTCCTACAGCTACAGTGGATCGTTTATTAATTTATTACTTGTACTACAGGCAAAAGGGAATGTAGTTTTATACGTTGAGTGTGTATGTGTCTTGTGTGATACAGTTGGTTTTGTTGCTGCACGTAATAAATTAAGCATTGAGCAAACATGCATGGAAAACAATAGAGCTAATCCATGTTTTGTTGACAACATGCTCAAAATTGACACCATGTTATGTGTAATTAACGAATCCTTCGCTCAAACAGCTATTCAATTAATTTGTCGTTGTAATTCCTATTCAGGGGGTTAGTATTTTCCTTATTTACTAGCAATGGCAAAATCAACACGATTTGCTAAGACACTGCTTTGTGGTGAAGGAATAAAGAGAGGAAATCCTTAAAATCTTCAATAAATCTTTATTAAATTGGGTTATGGGTTGGGGGATAAAAGATCTGTAATTTTGTTTAAGTAATGTAAGTAAATTCTTTGCAACAGTTTCTCAGTGGGTTTTAACTGATTTCGTGTGTGCGAAATATTAACTTGCAATTTTTTAAATTCCACACAGAGATTAATTGTTTTAATAGAAATCTGAGAGTGATGTGAAACGTTATCCTTGAGATGATAATAGTTTTTTAGGGAAGGAATGATGTTTTAGACCTTGGCTATCATTAATTCAGTTGTCCACCTATTTAAATTACGATATTATGCTGTCAACACGTCACATTTTAATCAACAAAACAATTTTAGTCAGTGTTTTTACTTAAGAATGTCCTCAAGTCATGAAAATATTTCTGTGTGGGTCTACAGCTTCATATTTCATTTTATATTGTACAAATTTATACGTTAATGTTATCCATGTAGGTGGAACAAACGAAGGCAGGATAGTTGATAGTAGAGATCTGTTTAATTTTAACAGTAAGTGCACGTATATACAACACTATGCTAATGTGATGGTATTCATCAAAGATAATAACGTGCTGATAAGATTTGTACTACAAGAACCTATATTACATTCTCAGCTTTGTCATCAGTTTTGTATAGCTTATTGTTGTACATTATATTCTATAGTTGAAATATTTGTAAAGAAAAAGAGAAATTACAAAGTAAGTATACAAGTTCTTTGTTATTGCAAGGAAATATCTTATTAACACTTAAGTTAAGACATATAAAGGAAATTTAATGACCCTTGACTAAATGTGAATAAAATTAGGAAGTGTTAGTCACAGCTAGTTATTTAACATATTTTATTAACACTTTTATGCTCTCATAATTATAAAACATATTTTTCAGTTTTATCTAATAATCTTCCGCTTAGAAAATAAACATACCTATGATTATGCTTTAACAGAGAAAAAAATTATTAAAAGATTATTGTTATGAAGAATGCAATTGACGCATTAAAATTTAGTTGCTGCATTAACAAGTATAGAGATATGTATTTGAGGTTTAAATGGGAAAGTTCCATTTCCTCCGTAGTAGGTGTGGTAGGTATTTATTGAGGAACTGTGATCTGTGATACAGATATAAATTTTATCTTGAATTTGAATACGAACATTTCACTTGTATTTATTTTGATAAGTATTTATGAAATTTTTTATGACAGTTGTGTTTAGGAATTAAGACTGTAGTGGATTAAAAAGCGTTCTTCTCTTGTACCTAATTTACAGCAGCATACGAACAATCTGTTTTTCAGTATCGTGTCTGTTGGTATATTTGTAGTACATATCTTTATAAACATTATAAGAAGCAAAGATGAAAAGATAATGAATAAAGGCAGCAAATGTGTGGAACATATTTTTGTTTGGTTGTGGGAAAGCGATTGGTGTAGACATTGAGTAGGCAGTGTAAGCCGTCTTAGTGGTTTAGTGTATAGTGTGTAGCATTTATGCTGTGAGTGACGCATAAAGAGCTTTGTAAGAAGAAGCCTTTAATAAAAATGAAAAAGACGTTACCCGGAATGTCTCTAGTAGTAGGAAGTGCAAATGTGTTAGGTGTGTGTTCGCCGAGCACTGGCACTTATCAGTAAATTGAAGACTGATGGCTTTTGCCTGTTCTGTCACAATTCACCGTTCCGATTGAAAATTGTATGCAGTGCTTGAGGAAGCAAGTGTCGCTCCAAATATCTCTGTCACGTCAGTGAAAGCAAAGTTAAGCAGATTTACTCGCAGAAATTGGCAGGCGTTACTTTGTAGTCTTAGCAGAAATGCTGACTTAGTTCTTTCAAAACCCTAATACCATTAAATTCCAACATATTCCACAATACCTCCCTTCTTCTCATTTTTCTGCCTAATCCATACATTTATTTTTCCACACACACAACAAGCGTAGTACCTACTTATATTTTATGAAGCTACACATGTTCATTACCACCACACACTTTATCCAACACAACAACATTACTTATATAGGAATATCCGAAGAAATTACAAGGCAATTTGACTTTCTCTAAAAGAAAAGTTACTTCACGTGTGAATCTTTTTCTCCGGTGTACAAAAATCAGGTAAAGGCTGTAATATTATGCTACACTTACACAAAATACAACATACATTTATTTTTCTGACCTACATACCCGACCAGAGCAAAAGCATAACACTTTCATGTTTGCAGCAACATCATGCTAATGTCTGTTGTACTATTCAATGAAGGTATGTAAACTCCAACTTGAAAAGTCAAGTCTGCCTACTACTACCAAGTAGTGTATACAAAAACACAGGCTCTTTTACTACTACCATTATACATGTACTTATACAGAACTTTATATTTACATCGCAGTGTATTTCATATAATATGCAGAGAGAGAGTCTTAGTCTTGGCTCCAGAGGAAATCAATATGACTGCTGGCTTATAACTTAAAGTATTGTTCCTGATTTCAGACTTTATTTCTATACCACCACCACGCCATAAGTTACCGTAACGCAACGGAGCAATTCACCTGCTGCAAAAAGAGCTTGCTCAATTTCGACATAAAGCTAAACCTTTCTGAGAGAGCGGAGAAGTTTCACACACATTCCGTTGCTTTGCTTTTCCTGCTTACTTAGTAGTTGTGTTGTTTGCACAAAGACGAATTGGGGCAAAGACATTCAGACGGCCGCCGCCGCCTGTTCTAATATGTACATTATTAGTGAGTGTTCACAGTGTAAAGGCTTTGTGTGACTCCTTTTATACGTCCACTTTCTTCTACTAATATACCACCAGGCACATCCCACTACCACACGAGTAATTGTGCCACACTCTTTGGTAGCTCCGATATTTTATTTCCCATGCAAAACGAAAAAGGGGATAAGTGCTACCAGAAGAATTTATTGCGAGGGACAATCTCGTGCCAATAATTTTTGCCATATTTATACACAGAAACTCCCGAATGCAATTTCATGATTAGATGATCATGGGGTGTAGAAAAGGAGTATGCAGATCGAACACATGAAAAAATGACAGGTGCAACTGCATTTTTCACGGGTGGCCTTCTTTAATTATGAGATTGCGACTTCTACGTGCAACATGTATAAATATGATTTGTAAGTGTGTTCGTAGATATTAACCTTAAGACTGCATTATACAAGAGACACGCGCCATTTTCTATACCTATAAGGTATATAAGTAGCTCTGGTAATATTTACCCTTGACAATTTGACAAGGCTGCTTTACTAAACAATATTTTATATCCGAAGTAAACTATCTATCTGTTTCATAAAGAGAATACCGCAGGGCTACTATTACAATATCGCTATACTCATACACAGATACTATAAATTGAACAGACTTATCCTCGTAAGGCATTTGTATTGATTTTACAATTTGATCCATCAGTTGCCTTCTTGTATCCTGTTGTTGTTTGGAAATGGGATACAGAAGAGTAATACCCATTTTTATTCCTATATAAAGTCAAGTCACAGTGATACTAAACATTATATGTATCTATATAGACAAACAATATACCTAAGTATATTATTCTGTTTGTCTAGTCTATATAGAGTACACACACAAAAGCGATTCTTTTGTATGGTAGATGTTTATTATTTGTAAATCTAAGTGCGTGTGCATAGACATAGACAGCATAAAGCAAAGCAGCTAAGGCTATTAAGGATATTATTATGTGTATGTATGTATAGTAATGTGCACAGATACGACTAATGCGTAGCTGCATGACTTGAGTTGTTCCAAAAATCTTTCAATGTACTGGCAGAGTATCGACTTGAGATATTTTTTATAAAAATAAATATTAAAGTACATACAATGTAAAATTCATGTACTTCTACAGATACAAAGCTACAGCAGGGCTTTACGCAAGAATTGAATTTCCTACGCATTATGTATAGATATCTTTAGAATTTCCAAAGTCACGTTATTTGTTACAACACGTATCATCTATATAATATGAGTAGGTACTACATGGGATAATGTTGTAAATGTTACGTTAGATTTACTCTTGACTGTGATACTACGTTCCATTATGTCATTTTGAATGTCAAGCTTGCTTAAATTTCACTTAGGTACTTGCCAATAGAATTTGTGCCTTGCATTTTACTTAACGTACTACATTTCTTTCCCTTTCCCATGTACATCCCTGCTTAAACACACAAGTCTAGTAAAGTTAAATAGAGACAAAGTGAATTTCATTTGTACACTCGATTTCCTCCTGTCCTCAGCTAAGTGCGTGTGCTATCACGCAAATAGAACAAAATGGAAATGAAAGTTAAAGCGAAAAAGTGAAGACAACTTATGGTCGTCTGTACAAAAAGTTCAGGCACTCTCCAGTGTAAAAGTGCTGGTTGTAAAATAGAAAGAGACGACAGGATGCATAACAAAGCGTAAGGCACCCATAGAGATTTGCCATCCCTCTATATGTATTGCCTACCGGTATATATCTATGTAGTATATCTGTCGTTTGCAAAAAAATAAATACTACTTGGGTGCAGTAGATACGTAATAGGAATAGTAGTTGTGATTTTATGATGTAAGGAAGGATTTAGTTTGTCGATTCTATGGCATGTTAGATGTGGACACGGATGAATGAGTCAGAGAGAAGAGCTCACAGAGGATGACCATATTCTTTTCATTCGCTTCGTAACCTAACGCTACTTTACGTTATTTTACTTTCTTTTCCCTTCAAATCTACCATAACTGTAATAGTACAAGAACTGGCGGGCTTTATACAAGCCAGGAGTAACATGTGCAATATTACACCATCTTATATAGTCATGTGTGTGTTATACAAAGGGTGGTTGTAGTGGTAGGTGTGTATATAATACGGTTCTTTCTCCGAGAGAAGAAGAGTTGGTAGGTATACTGTATTTACTTTAGAGTTAGAGCCCCTACTCTCTGGAAATTCATAAAGTCAGCATAAAAACTATTAGATAGATTTTTCCGTGTGTGCTACTGCTGTTTAGCCTTCTCAGCAAGCCCATTCAGACGAGGAATTTAGGAAGGTTGTAAAACGGAACGAGAACGATGCTTAAAGAACTGAACATGAGTAGAATGTTAGAACTTCGGAATGTTCACGAGAAAATCGACCTCTATACTACACAACACACAAAGAGAGAGAGAGGGAGAGTTATGGATAAATGTATGGTGTGGGCATAAGGCATGGATGCGTCCGATACACACAGAAATAACATCACATGTGATCAGATGTAAACTTTTGATTTTTCCCATTTCGCACAAAAAAGTATGTACCTATAGAGGTATAGGTACCATATAGGTGTCTATATATATGTAGAAATGATTTTATAGTAACAGACTGTACAAAAATTGCAAAATAATGATATTTCTGCAAAAAAGACAAGAGAAAATGTTTTTGCTCAACTTATTGCTGGTAAAAACAAAATGAAGAGTATCATTTAGGTATTTTCGCAGTAAGTTTTGAGAATGTAAGTAATCTTGTCAAGTGTACGTAGGTACATAACATTAGATTCTTTAAGTATATAACTATAAAGGTTATATATAGGTTGTAGGTTTAGGTTATAGGTTTAAAGAGTTGGTCAAAGTCAAAGGCAGTGGTGGTATTCCATCTTGTTTGTATAGTTAAACTGTAAACAGTTTACGTATAGTTATTACACTCGAGTTATTTCCAGCGATACACTTATCTTTCAGTATCGTGGTGGTATCGTTCGTTAGGTATTTGAATTCTCCGGAATGTTGAAAATAATAATATACTAACATTAAGTACACAGTAAGTAAATATAACGCAGAAATTCTCAAGCACATACAGACACAACTTACATATATACTACAAATAGGGGGATAGCCCTATATATAGAAGGAAAGCAAAAGAGAGCCAGTCAATTCGCAAGGATAATAAGAGGAATGGATTTAGGAATGAAGAGGGCAGGGAAAACAAGCCAAAAGGAAAAACCGTAATGCAATGCGGGTTTTGCGAAGAATGAATGTTGTCTTTAACAGTTTGGCATTGCTCGACTCGCTGTATCTTTCAGTCGGTCATTTTACTCTCTAAATACGTACTCAGTTTACTAAACAGCTAACAAGCAAAGTCGAATTGAGATTCAGACTTTATACCACCATTTTCCAACTCTCTCTCTATTTCTGAGTTATATACGGCAAGGCAACCTCGTCTCGTCATTTTACAACTGTTATACACTGTTTTCTATTATGTTCTCTTATCTGCAACTACCTACATGTATTTCTGCGATATGATCCGTTCACATCTTGCAAAACTATATAAACCATGTATAAAAGAGATATATAGATGTATTACGAGTATAGACAGTTTAATGCATATTTCCTGTGTGCTTCCATATAGTACATGTGTATATAGGGAGTTACGTGTGCAGTGGTTGTAGTAGTACATGTATAAAATGTATAAATAGTGTTTCGTATCGTATGGTTTAGTTTATTATTGCTTTAGATGGATATAGTGTGGCAAAGAAAGCAAAATCGAGTCTGAGAGAATGTTTAGGAACTTTTTCTCGTCCACAGTACCATTCTCCGGCGTTATTGCACTACTATCGAGAAAACTACCCTTGTCATTCTGTGAGTCGTGTCTTTTCTTGGCTAAGTTTCGGCAGATGCACTACATGAAGGAATATTGTATTAGCCGTTACTTACAAACGACCTATTTTCGTGATTACTTTAACTGCCAACAACAGAGTGTACATTGAACATTGTATACAACATTCACTATCTTCTTCTTCTTCTTCTCGTACAGCTTAACTTTAGAAGACTACTCCTGTACAAATACATACAACAGGGCTATATAGAAATACATACAGCGACTATTACAAGATGACTAACTTTACTCTTTCTCTCTAGGTAGTTTCGTTTCTTCTAATGTTTCTTTCCTTAGGAGCAGTGTTATGCTACCAGATTACCAGTAAAAGAGTTTATACGACAGCACTGCATTGCTAGTACTTCGGGCAAATACGGCTGCTGCTACTACTGCTAGTATTACACTGAAATGTACATCATTGTTTTTACATTGAAAAGAAACTTTTTACAGTGAAATAAAGCTAAACGGCATTTGCTTTATGGCTAGGCAAATGAGTTTAATGATGTACAGCTCCAGTTATACACGAGGATAAATAAATACTTTACTTCTCCACTTCCACACGATCAAGGATACTTACCAGGAGTGTATTGTATGTGTACCTACTGCTTAAATGCTACATGCTCTATATATAAGGTTTAAGAAATTGAGATAAGAAATTTGTACACAGATAAGAGCAAACCAGAGGAAATGCTATTTCTTTTTCCATGAAAATAAGTAAAAAGAATTGGAAAACCACGAGCTCACGATCAAACAGAATTTTCCCATTAAGAACGACGCAACTGCATCTGCGGTTCCTTGTTCAGTGTTAGAAATAGCCCCGAGCGTTTTACTCTCAATATTATTCCTTTTCAAAAGGTAATGTGTAGGTTACAAAGGCAAAACGAACTTCTTTGTAGTCTCAGTTAATAAAATACAAATCCTAACTTTTGTTTCACATATTTTAAGATATATACACGAAATAAGCTATGTTTTATACAAGTGTAAGTGATACCTGTATAAAAAGTTGGATATATAGAATATGAGGGTAAATACTAATTAGGTATTTTGTGTAAAAAAGTTTTAGATAGGTAATAAAGCGTAAAAAGTACTGCAGTAAGAATCGTGCGGGTTATTTCTGAGTTGAATTGCATTATAGGGCTTTGTATTTGTATCCCGCATTATTGGTGCAGACAGAGACCAAGAATTGAATTAAAATTCAAGTGTTATCCTTTAAAATAAAACTGCACGATTGTTTGGCTCTGGTTGTTTCGAGTCAATGCAGGTTTTACGAAAGGAAGTGCATTTAGTCACTTGTAATTCTTTCGTCGTGCAGAAGAAGTTTGTAACGGAAGGTCAGAGAGGAGTTTTTGAAAAATTCTATGTATGTGCAGTATGGATTTTTCAGTAGAATTTTTATATGCAAACGTGTTAGCAATATTTTTATTGTTGACTTTGACGTAAATTCTTGTAAAAGTGGCACATGTCTTACTCTTGTAAATTGAAAGTACATTTGTTATATTTTTATTGTGACTTTTGAGTATCTACTGCTGCTAAAAGGAAAAGTTGTGATAACTTTGAGAGAGCGTTGCTTCTGTGTGCTCTACTGTTGCTTTAAAAAATGAAAGTGTAAAAGACGATAAATTTTCATGTAAGATGTTATTGAAGTGTCTCTAGAGAAAATGGTTGAGGTGACCAAATGATCAAATGTGACAGGAAATCTATAAAGTGTACAACGAACTGAACATTTCAAATTTTCATCAGCAACGGAGACTCAGCTCAATTTTTATTTGATCTCAAGTAGCTTAGTTTAAATTGAGATACGTATACGGTATATAGTAGCATATATCCCACAAAATACACAGGTTTCCTTGAATACAGAAATAAGCAGGTACACTTACACGAGGCGAAAATATTATTCCTATACACCATGATACCTTGAGAATGCACGTACAATTACTTGTTAAGTGGTATTAACTTCCTTTCGCACGCCAAAGAGTTATGAACTCTTTATGCTTAAGAGATTGTTACATAAATTCTACTTTCCTCAAGTATAACACATCTCCTATAGACTATAAGCTGTATCCATACACAAAAATACACTGGCGAATTCAAGTTTACGAAAAGAATTTGTATTCATGTACAGGAAGCGAATGCGTAGAAGAAAAAGTGACAACACAATGTGTCGTGTGCCATCACATTAAGATTTCTACAGGGCGACGACTCTGCCACACGCTATTTGCCAATGCTTAATAAAATGAGGACGAAACACGGAATTCCTAATTCCTAATTCGCCATATGCACTCGTGTACCTCTACCTTTTACTCCCATACAAATAAACAACAGCAGTAGCTACCTAATAAAAAAACATAAAAAACTTTTACTTCTTCAGGTTTATGGAAAATTGAATAATAACCCACGCAATGCCCACACAATAGAAAATGAAGCTCAAGAATTAAACATAGGTATTTCATTATTTGCATACAATTTTTAGAATTACGTCACTTGTTCTAGATTTCTGTAAGACACAATTTTTATATAACAGTTTCTACATAGATATTAATTAGCTACGTTTTTCTTTATAACTCAATATTCGACTTTTTCTAATATAAAATCGCGGTTACTGTATACTGCAACCAACACAATGAGTGTTTCCTCGTATTTTCTACTAATATAACAATAAATTCATGTAGCAAGTTATTTTTCAAAGACACATGTTACATTATATTAGAATCCAAAGATACAGACGTAGTAGATGTACATTAAAAAGCAATTAATTATTAATGTACCTAAATGTTACACCAGTACAAAATGTGTACAGTAGAGAATAACAAGACACCGTATACGAAGTAGGTATATTAGATATTAGGTAACTACAAGTATAGGTAGCACTAGGAATAAATAAGTTTGTTTGTGGGCCGTTGCTGGTGCAGCTAATCTTTTGCAATTTTGTATCTTGTGTGATGTGACATTGTCCTCAGAGGTTTAGGTGGTTAGGCTGGGATGGCCTGGATTCATGTCATTCACTTACATTAGCTACCTTCTCTCCTTGTCATGTAGTCTCACTTTGTCTGTCTCCAAAACTGTGAGACAAGCATACGCTACGCCTATAGAGAAAGAAGGTCCCATTTTTTCCTCTCTTTCTTCCTGCTTAGTATACTTTGTCATTGCTTTTACTCATATTACGTACCTGGACTCACTTAGTCTCATAGAGAGCAATATGTGAAAAAGTAGAGAGAAAGGCACACCACACTCTAGCTCTACTGCTATTGTTATTGCTATTACTGCCAGTCAATTTCTACCTCTTGGAAAATTGCACACACACACCCGTGTAGTTGTATCTCTTAACTACGTACAAAGGAAAGGTCGTGGAAATTGCTAAGAAATGTCTTCCTTCCTGTCTTTGTGAAAGTAATGGCAACATATGCCTCGGCTTGTGTTATCTGTTTTTAGAGGCACAACTAGTTCCAAACGCTTCTTCTTCTGTGACAGCCACCAAGTTCAAATGACAGCCTTTGTCCACCGAATAGACCTCCTATCACCACTTAACTGAACAACCTTCCCTTCCCTGTCCCTCCAACTTCACTTATTACTTTTTCCCTCTGCAACTTTCCTCTCCACTCTCTTAATGCACAAAATACCCAATTCACACATAATCACGCACGCACACACTCACACACACGCATGAATACACACGTTGCGTATTTAGGTACCTATATGTAGGTACATACAAGGTAATCATATATTGTAGTACCTACCTACATATTATTACAGTATTTATTGCTTTTCCACGTGTGTGTGTAAATTTAGTGAAGTGAAATATGCACAGAGTGTCTCTATTCGGTATAAACACCATGGGGAAGTTATTCTCTAAGCTAATCGAGAACTGTCCGTATTCTATTTATTTTATCGGGTTAACTTTACAACTTTATCAAAAGACTCCATAATTCATACTTACGCCAGGTTACTTGTCCCTTGTCTTTTCTCTCGTAATTGCAATACGTGTAGTACTAAAGTATGGGGGGGTCGGAGAAACTTATAATTTATGTCTTTCCTTGTTATACTTCATGATGATCGTCTCGTTGCACTCACACCATACACATACAGTTTCATAGTTTCTCTCTATACACAATCTTACTTATATTATTAAAAGTACAGTACTACCTACCTAAATAAATAAGTTGTACATTGTGAATGTTAATGTATATATAGGAACAGAAATAGTGACATAAGTAAGTAGTAAATCCTAGAACTGCAGTAGTGTGAGGTATGGTATGTACATAAATATGCACAGGGAAGGTTTGGTTGTGGAATGTATACTTATCGGGTATATTACTGTATTTATATTATTAGTGGGTATGTCGCATGGCATTTTCACAGTGTGTGAGTGTACGTACAGTCTTTAATGATGTGAAATCCAATACTAAGGTCAAGAGTACGGAGAGAAAGGAACGAGATGTTATCTCAATGCTAAACTTTCTTTATTTCGACTTTGCAGCGATTTAATGACTTTAGAAAGGCAGTTGCCTCTCCGCTGGTTGAACAAAGGCTATTATTGAACCAAGTTTGTGTAGCCTGAACATTTAAGTAGTTAAGCCTGCAGTCCATCACACCAATGCTACTTTGAGGTCACGACCGGAAAGTCACGTCTAAAATAGAAATGTACCGACGGCCAGCAGGAGAAACCTCACGGCGAAATAAAATATCGCTCCAGCACAAAATAAAATGCAATACCACATCAAATACTTACCTACTATATCTATATCACGAATTACACATATATTTATATCCTACATATATATCACACACATATATTACATTATACCAAGCACATAGAAAAAATACAGGCAATAAAATCTACGCACAAGTTTTTATATATAGAGATATGCCATACGTATCAAGTGATGTGTCTTTTTTTGAAAATATTTTATGTTGTATAAGTTGGAAGGTTGCTTATAGGGAAATTGTAGCAGGTGTGCGTGTACGGAAACGTGAGCATTAGAATAAATGAGCAACATATCTCTCTTTTGATGAATGCCACGGCATTTCTTACACACAAAACATGAGATACGATACGCGCGTGAAAAAAAGCCGAGAGAGCTACGGCAACGGCAAAGAAAAGAGTTTTACGGGGAAGAGAGTTTTTTAAGCAGATATTTTTTGCGACACTTAGGAACGAAATGATTATTTTAGTGGGGCTGTAGTATATAGAGCTACTGTGTGTTACTTACTTGTTGTAGTAAAAGCAGTGAAATCGGTTTGAGTGACTGAGTGTAATTGCTACTTGTGGAAAATCGGGATGTCAAGGAAGTTAATATAAAGACTGAAGTCTGTAGCAGTAATGGGAATTATAAAGGCGAGACCTATTCCGTATAGAATGCAAATACGGAACGAGAGAGAGAGGCTTTAGTGCTATTATTGGTAGGTAGTTGTGTTTTAGTGTTATGTCACCCAAATGTGCGTCTAGTCGCGTTTGATTTGTTTTAGTGTTTCGCTACTAATGCATCACAATGCGCAATGCTAAGCCGTGGAAATTTACTTCACTCTCCTTTGCTTAACTCACTTACACTTGATGTAACGGGGGATTATAACTGCAATAGCAATGGTAATGCCTTCACGACAAGCTTTCTCTCGCAGAAAGTAGTCAGGTCTTGAACGCGTAATTTTCTGTAGGTGCTTTACATTATTCCAACTCACACTCATACTGTTTTGACAAACTTCCGTCATAATCTCTGGCTTATATACAGAACGTTACATTAAGTCAGCTCACAATCATTTTAACCAACCTTAGCTCTCTCCAAATCGTTTTTCTTCCTTAGACTCACGTGTTTCCCTCCACTGCAGTGTAAAATGAACAGAAAGTATACCTATATAGATCTAACATATATTTGGATATAGTATAGGCATATAAGAAGGTTATATTATATAGGGAAATGTATAGGGATATAGAAGGTATAGTGCAAAAAGCCCACCAACTGAGAGACTATGAAGAAGAAGTAAGTTGTAAGTTGAAAGAGTAATACTTTCTTGCTTTCCCATTACGTATCCAGCTCGGTGATCTCAAACGAAGTTGATGCATTTAAGGTGCTTGCTCATTTCTAATCTAAATCCACTGTGCCACCACCACACCAAGACTACAGTCGAAGTGTTGCATGGTGTCGTTTAAATAAATTACTACGGCAATCCGTTCTACTACTACTACTACGAAAGCGTAGCAGGTAGTTATAGTATCGTGTGTAAATTAAATTGCGTATACACTTCTAGTTGAGGCTAAATAGGTTACAAGGAAAATGTTTTTGGCTTTATGATAACAAAGTAAACAAACAATGCCAAAATATTAAAAGAGATTGAAGAAACAAACCTGGAGAAGTACACTATGTGACCTATGCTGTTACCAAGAAATCTAGAGTTAGCCTGCCAACCGTTTTTCTCAGTATAAGGAACTGACATGCGATTTTTTGATGAATTGTTAGTATAAATACGTCATTATTAGTGACGTAGTTAGGCTGTATGACGTCATTAATAACCTTAGTTTTCAGTTGGTAACTTTTTTAACTGGGATGCAAAATTTCATCAAAAAATCGCATGTCAGTTCCTTATACTGAGAAAAACGGTTGGCAGGTTAACTCTAGATTTCTTGGCTGTTACAATCCTTTTTTTGTGAATGGAATATTTTTATTGCTGTAGGTATTGTATTATATTATTATGGCTGTTAATAAATGGATTGCTCCAATTTAGATATTACGTTCTTCGGAAACGTGCTCATTTCTCTTTCAGCTTTGAACTATACGAATCAAGATTTGATTACTCTAATAAAACCGTTTTTAGTAATCCAAGAGGTTCATGGCAAATACATCATACCTCATATATAGGTACCTTTAATATAATCAAAGTAATACGTTTAAATATTTTGGTTTGATAAATAAAATCTTGTTAGTTTTTCAATGTAGATCATACACGAGGTATACACGTGTAGTACCTCTACTGATATTTTTTTAAACATAAGTAGAAATCGTACACTGTGTAATTTCGAATATACAATAATTCCTTGTAGATAAATTAAGTGAGACAGATGTTCAAATGCCTAGTGGAGATGAGAGATGATGGAAAAAGACAATAAGGTTTGGCTAAAAAGCTTTCTGTCCTTAATTAACGTTACAGCGTATCATTTACATAATGTATTCATCAGATACAGCAAACTTTGTCAATTAAAACTCAAGCCTTCCATAAAAACTTTGTCACAATATTTTCCTTTGATCTGAGTGAGTAGTTAGTAAATTGAATTCCAAATATATAGGCATTATATTAATACAATACCTATACAAAATCTCTACTAAATAACTAATGCAGATACTATATACTATAGGAACACTGTAACAGAAAGTAGAAGTTAAAGTTAATTCGTTTTAAAGTTCGGTTTACTGTATATGACTGCTGGTTACGATTTGAACTGAATTTACTAATCAAAGTAATTAATATTGGAAAGAACATTTCAAAATTGACTAATGTATCCAAACAGGAAGACAAATTGCATTAGTACATAAGTACTAATACTAATGTTCATATTTACTGTACAAAGGAATGATTTTAGGAAAATCTCTCTGAGAGAGTGGGGAGTTAATGAATAAATAAATGTTGGCCACCGAATGTTTGTTGAAGGTGAGCCTGCTGTTTTTCCTCATTAAAATTGTACATTAGTTAGTACCACAAACTGTTCTCTCTCTGTATTCATAATTAATGCTTTACAGTTCAAAGTACATTTACCGTGTACAATGCCCACGTTAAATTACCTTATTGACTTCAAAGGTGATTTCTCTTCTGAAGACTGTCATAAAAAACTGACCTGTTTAATGGACTTTATTAACATGGCAAAAATCTAAATGAGGAATTTTACTGGAGGGTGTAATGACTTGGACACGATGTTTTCATGGCTTTTAAATGAACAAGTCAAGACTCATGATGGCTTTTCAGCACGCATTCGACAATCCCAGTTTTATTAGCGTTTGTTTATTGCCTTTTCTAAAGCAGTTTCGTATGTGAAACGCTCATGAGTTCTCTGAGAGTCCGTGTATTTATTTATACGTAGTAATGGAACCTATTATTGTGAACACATAGACAGAGTGGTCCCGTGTTAAACTCGTCCCGCAACAAAATTGAGTAACATAATTCCTATTCTTGGAGAACATGAAGGTTCTTTGTTACACAAACTGTAGTAGGTAGTGTATTTACGAGTAATTATATGGAAGTTCATTATACTCATAGTAATAATACATTCCCTATAAACCGATAGTATACATTTTGTACACAAAAGCAAAAATGCACGGATCGTTAAAAGACTGACACACTTTGGGGAAACTGGATATGCTGGAAATTACTTATGCAAAAATCCCGTTCTAAATGACATTACATTGGTTTATGGAGCATATAACGCTATCGGATTCCAGAATGACAAGCCTTGAATTAATTTTCAGTCACCTTGGCTGTTCGGAACCAAACAGCTCGTTTGATTGATTACTTTCCCACAGTGTTTCTCGCTCACACTCACACTCCAACCAAAGCAACAGCAATAAACACCTATTGATATATCATTATATATCAATAGGTGTTTACTCTCTCTCTCACTCTCTATCTCTGTCTCTTGTCAAGTAAATGGAAGTGGTAGTGGTAGAGTAACAGCTAAAGCTAACAAACAACGTTGTAGATTACATATCTCTACTTATAATAGTATGGTGCAGGCAAAACACCCGTATAATTTAGGAAATGTGTGTCGGGAGAACTGAGCTATGCATTTTACCAGAGTAGCATAGTATATAGGGATATTCTATGGCGATGCTCAGTCAAAGAATTATTATCGGTGACCAACGTGGAAACTACATTAAGGAAATATATTAGTGTAATCGTGTACGTTGTACAGAACCATGATAGCTATAAACTTATTATACACTACAGTCCTTGAAACGAACAGCACCCCCGGCAGATTGGCAATTAAAATCCTTTCCGCCTCGCTAATGACGACTGCTTTAATTCTTAATTTCAACTTTCTACAGGATGACATGAGATTTCAGTCAATAATGGAAATAAAATTGCACCAGACTTTAAATAAAATGAGTTTGTCCTCCGTTTTCTTAAAATTATATAATAAAATAATTTTTTTTCATACAATTAATAATAGATCATCCGTTTTCTAAAACATGTTTACATTTAAAACACTGAATAGTTTACAATGTCACGTTAATGTAGTACGAATTTAAAATCTAGTAAATTATTTGGAGCATGATTTGTTGCAAGTAGTCAACCGAAGGTTATAAGACTAAAGAATAGCTAAAGGATGAAAAAATATCATTTTTGTCCGAAAAAAATAAATTGTAGCATTACTAGAGCTTTAGAGAGACACCGGTTTGTAAAAGTATGACTAATGTCATGAAGATTTGATGTCAGAAGATGTTGCAAAAAAGTGAACCAATTAGTTAACGAGACATGTGCACGTCTGTATACACTGACGACTTTACTGTAGTTATATGTATATATGTACGCTCCAGGCACAAACATACCTACGTGTTAACATCATCAATTTACGCCACAGTGCTCTGTGTGTATATTTCATGAGTTGATCAAAATCTCTTTGCAAAGTTATACTGGTGCAAATACTTATACGGCGAATTCCGGGAAATATGTAATTTATTTTTCGTTTGAAGGAGATGTTTTTTGAGGAAAATTGGATAATGTGTACACACGGAAGTTTTATCAAAATGACAAATATACACGTACTTTATTAATCCGTGTCTGTGTCCTTTTTTATGTAGCATGCAGCTGCAATGTGAAATGTGTGTATGAAAAATCACATACCCACTTTATATAATGTGATTATTACACTGAAAGAAGTATCATGTCATCGTTAGAAGAAACGGACGAAATATTACGTGACAGCGGGATTTATCGACATAGATATATACCTAGACAATTTTATACGCTTTTATTATGGAACTTGCAAAAAGACAGGCCTTGCACAGGAAACTCTTTCATTTTTTAGTAGGCTTGGGTCAGTTTCCATTCATGAATCACATAACTGTACATGGTACTCCTTAATGTTATGCATATTATATTTAGAACACATTTTTCATTTTTTATGCAGAAATATGCATGCATGCAGCGTATTTTTCTTATGTTGGATTTCCTGGTTGTGTATTTAGTATAGTACATGGCAAATATAGGCAGAGGTACCTCAAACTTCAGGAAATTGTATAGGAATAATATGAAGCATTGAAATTTGGTTTAGATTAAGATAAAGGGACGGAAGGATAATTTAAAATTCTATTTGGGTAAGAATAAATTACGTGAGGAGAGTTGCCATTTGTGGGAGTGTTAGGGTAAGTGGAAAGTTTTCTTGGGTGAGGTAGTGGTGGTTGTGTAATTTAAAGGGTAAAAGGACAGGTGGGGTTGAGTCGGATGTTAAAGAAGAACTCATCGCACCAGAGAGAGCACTTTGCGGGTTGATTGTGAAGGAAAGTGGAGGAGAATGAAGTGGGGGAGTTACATTTGACAAATAATATGAATGTAAATGGGATTACGTAGTAAAATAAAGGCAAAGTAAGAGTTAAAGGCCCACGTCGCAGTAAAAGCAACGTAGGTACTATCCCCAGATAAGGCAGAGAGTGATGACCAAGATCAGAACAAAGGTGATCCACAAACTCTCACAAAAAGAAAACTCACCAGCAAAACTCTATTCCGCTTGCAGATATTTCTAAAGGCTGAGAGCGAAGATTTGCTTACACATGTGAGACGAGCATCACTTAATCTTTATATCTTCCTCAACCTTCCAAGGACCATCATTTATTAAGTAGCGCAAGCTACTTTATAAGAATGCTGACTACGTCTGTCCGTCCGTCAGTCTGTTTGTGACACGATTATTTCTCGAACGGATTAACAGAATTCGTCCAAACTTCTCATGCGTGATCTATGAGTCCCATCGAAGGTCAAGTTCGTAAATGGAGTGGCTCGGTCAATTCCTTCATGACCTTTGACCTTTTAGAGTAACTATTGTCTGTGACCTCGATAACTCAAGAAGTGATTAACAAAACTCGTTCAAACTTCTCATACGTGATCTCTGGGTCCTCCCGAAGGTCAAGTTGTTCGCAAATGGGGTCAACTCACTCATGACCTCTGACCTTTTTCTTGCGCTACTTTATTACATCATCTTTGAATGGTTTATTCTTATATGCACGTCTCAACGTGTCCTCCACAAAATCACCCTTACTTACTAACTGTCTCTTCCGTTTTCTACCAATATTGTTACGATCATCTCTCACTCGTTTGTTTAAGCAGTTCTGTTCACTCTATGAGTTTTCCATCACCAAAAACTGCCATTACTATACTATATAGGTGTTGTAAAATTTCCAAGTGAAAATTATCATTTGTTTTTCGGAATAAGGTAAATAAGTTCAGACGAAAGAAAAATTTGTCCGATTTTAGCGAACACGTACATTATTATTATACTAATCGTAAGATAAATATGTGTAAAGTCTCAATAGATCTAATAAAACCATGTCTGTCATGTATTTAATGGCTTCACGAAACGATTTTGTCCATCAGTTGTGATTGTATTGTATTTAAGGTGGAAATCGTATGTGAAAATTTTATAATATTTATTCAGTGAGTTTTGAATTTATTTAGTCGTAAACAGCATAAATATGTATAAGCAGTTTTTCACTAGTAATAAAATAATTATAGGAGATAACATTTCATTGTATGTATTTAATATGCCTTTTGTACAAGTTTGACTTAACGTTACACATTTCTTGTGTGTTTATGTCCCTATACATTATACATGTGTTTAGGTATACATTTTAGTTTCAATAGTCGTGTTACATGGAGATATAACATTATAGAAATGTGTTGTATGGTGAAAGTCGTGTTTAACTTTACGGAGGAGAATCGAATGTGTGTAGAAAGAGAGCGGCAGAAAATTTTCTTCGTTTTGGCTTTGTGGTTGGTGGTAATAGAGAGATCTGTAGAGAGAGAGGGAAATGTATTGTAGACTTGGCCTTGCTTTGTCTTGCTTTAGCGCTACGATTGCCAGAGCTAAGCCTCGCTAAAGCTTCAAAAGTCTCTTTCTTCCCGACACTAACTGTAAAGTTAGAGAAATTTCTAGTCACGTTCTGCACATATGCCCGTTTCGATTTGTGTGCCACCGAGGAAATATATTGTTATTTCTTTGGTTTGTACATATGTATGCAACCAGACTGGAGAAAGGGTATTTCCGCCTGGGGTCTGTTTCATTTCGTCTTTTTCCGTTACGCGCTCAACGTACATAATACTACTACTATTACGTACCTACTTCTACCACCACCATCCTCATACATACAAATACAACCACCACTACTACTACTACTACTTACTACTTATATTAGTATTATACTAGTATAAGTATTATAGTAATGTATAGCAGGATTGCATCATGGAAAAAGACAAAACAAGGTTTTCTTTCAAAATCTATCTTTTCTTTGTTTTGACTTTAGTAGTAGTAGTAGTAGTAGTAGCAGTAGTAGTATATATATATAGTAGTATATATATGTTTAGTAAGAGTAACATCAGGCCAAACTGGAAAGCTCACAATCAGTTTGTCTGTCTTCTCTGATCTCACGTTTCATCCCAACAAGAGAAAACGCAGGTAATATATATCTAACACCAATACTAGTAAGTATATACATTTACACACATATCTCACTTATACCATGTAGAATCCCACATATAGTAGGAAGGAAGAAAATTTCGTTGTTTCATGTCTGGTACATACATATGTAAGAATATATATGGATTCACATATGTGGGAGGGGTTTTCGCAACTAGACAGACAGAGAGAAAGCGAGGAAGTAAAAAAGAGAAGCCTTCTAGTACACAGAGAAAAATAAAGGCTAGATTTTCCCTTATTATATGGTATTTCTACCCCCAGGAGCTACCAAACTATGCACATTTGCGAACTAAGGGAAAACTACCCTTTTTCGAAATGGAAAAATGAAGTCATGTGGTTAGCATGTAATTCGATAACCCAATGGAAAATTTTCCCTTCAGTAATGGAATATTTACGTATTAAAATGGAAATTTTTTCCCCCTATGAGATGAAAATTTTCCCTTAGAATATGGAAAATTACCCTTCTCTAAAGTAAAAAATTATGAATGCCATTGGTATTGGTGCATATGATAATAAGCAAACATGTATTTCACAGTTATTATAGTTTATTGGCACGTCAAAGGTACATTAAATTGAATTTTCACAGCGTTATGTGCAGTATGTATAGAAAAATTAATTACGTTTACAATTGTATTTACAATAAATGATATCTAAAAACAATAATCTTTTAAAGCCTTGGCAGTGCTTGTTAGCTCTTTTTCATTGACTAAGCCATACAATTTACACCCCAGAAAGTTCCACACTTGCTTACATTCAGTTGGAATATTAATATGGAATAAATAATAACATTTATAACAAATGTCCACTGCCTTCAAAAGAGAATTTGCTGGAATAAATCGACGTTCAATCATTACAAAGTGCTGCTTCAAATCTACTTGCGTCAAATTTCCGATAGAAACAACGAAAGGTTGTGATGGAACATTTTTATCTTTCGAAAACTCTTCCATGCTGCTGCCACTCTACAATACAAAAATATGGTATATTTTCTATTAATTACGACTACAAATATTGTTAGAGGCCACACAAATTGACGCTACCTGAAGAAATTGAACAAAATGATTCCGAGAGTCCAGAGACGATAATTTCCGGCTAGTTTTTTTTCCTTTATCGTTAATTGCTGATTTGTACCCGCCTTGTACTAAATGAGGTAGCAGCAGCAGTGCTATGATTTGCAGTTCATCTGAAATAAATGATTATATAAGATTGTAGTGCTCAAAAAAAGAACTGAATGATACTTGAGCAGATAAATGATAATTCGTGTTTGATAATTGATAATACCATCAGATAATGCCTCCTTCGTGATACCCAAAAGTTCCGACCATTTCGTATTTTTCTGATTTGCATATTCAATGATTTTTGGAGCCACTATGTCCCAACCACTTTTGAAATCTGGACATGCAGGGTACAAAACAGAAAAGTCGATGTCGATCTGTAAAATTTGTAAACAAATGTTCTTCAAAAATCAAAATTCATACTGCTAGCGCAATTATTAAAATCAAAATAATCTGTTATAAAGACATTTTTAAGTATGGAAATTACCAAGCCGTCACAGTCGGTCAGGCGTGGCCAATCCTGAAGAAATTCTCCTAAGTTTGATGTACAGTCATCAGCTTCTTTTCGTCTTAATAAAAATGTCTTACTCATTAAAATTTTCAGTTCGGCCAATGGATAATGATTGAACTTTAACTGCTCTTTAATTACTTCCTCCCCTTCTTGAGGGTTCTCCATTGCTACACAAAGAATTTCATCGTTTATATTTCATAGCTATATCAATTCATATTTGCATGAATACCGCTTTATAGAAATCATATTTTAAACTGGGAAATAATCAAAAATATTTCACTTCTATGTTCAACTGCTACTAATGGAGCAACATTTCTTCTCCTCCTTTTTACATCGACAGGTCGTATGTATCTGAGACGGTCAGGTATATATCCACTTAGTACACGACCGGGCACTCGGTTGAATAAAGCAGATTTAATGCATGTAGGTAAACAGGAACATATCTGCTCAGCAAACTCATCTTGTATTTCGAAACTAGGACTGAAACATCATTTAAAATTTAAATTGGATTTTTTAGAATCTGTACATAATTTTCTTGTTTATAATGGAACAATGTTATTGCCATTTCAGAATGAATCTAGCCATAAAATGGTTTAACTCACTAGTAGCCTGATTTCTGAACAAGTTCACCAACTAAATATCTTAAAATTGTGTTTCGTTTGGACGGAGTTAATCTGCAGCTTATAATCGTGCCGTTTTCGTCGAAAATATCGGGAAAGTTAGAAGTAATAAGAGACTTTACATCCGGTGTATTCAGCTTTGGTTTTTTACGTTGCACCTCAATGATTTGGCGCATATCATTATTATCCGTTCCAGGAGAAGAAGGAACTGTTGAAGCAGTTTCCTAGAAATTAAAATATTTATTATCATACATTACATAAAATTAAATTCTTTGTAAATTATAAGCCGATTTGATGACAGTTTAATAACTTACAATGTTTTCTATTTCCATTCTCTGAATGTTTGTACTTTGGTCAAGCACGTAACTCTATTAAAAAATATTTACATACATTATCGTTGCATTCAGACTATTTTTGGTCAATTACATTGATAGCCATTACAAATACTTCTTTCAGAATTAATTCAACATTTATGCTTGTATTAATTTTTAATCTAATTAGTTAATTAACATTAATATTAACAGAATTAATTAACATTTAGCAATCGATTATTTTGTTCGACATTAATTTAAACTATTTTGAATGGCATCATTACAAACTTTTCACAATTTGTATTGCTTAAACTGTTCGACTCAGAAAAAGAATTATGAAATTCACAATCTAGTAACCTTTTGTTACCGTACTCATTTGTGTACTCCACAATGTAAGAGCAGTAATGGCTACAGAATCTAACAGTAATTAGTTTCATAAAAGTAATAACAATTATATTGCTGTGCATTATAATGTGCACAATTTTAATAAAAATGGGACCATCTTCAGAATAATTTTCTAACATAATATCTCCACTTTTTAAGGCACAGCCCTTATACTCCAAATTTAATATACAGGTTATTTTATCACTGCTATTGTAACCTAATGCTGTCAATAGATTTGCATTATTTAAAGATTTTATTGTACAAACGCAAGACTTTTTAATTGACACCTCTGTCTCGGTAGGGTACAAAAATGACTGTGCCAAATTTAACAGGAATCGTTTGGTCACAGTTTTCGGAACATTGCAAAAATTATTAGAGCCGTGCATAATTGATTTTGCTAAAGTATGTTTGGCCTCAAATCGCATTGACCAATATTGTTTAAGTGGCCCAAGAGATTCTATGGCACTAGGATAATGTACCAAATTGTGGTGTTTAGGTTTTAGAGTATTTCCACTCAACTCAAGATATAAGCAATGGTGTCTTTCAATTAAATTTTGTAAATAAAAATGTCCTTGCTTAGATATTTTTGGAGACAACACGATTTGTGTAATTTCAAGCAGAAAACCAATTAATTTGAGATATTTGTCCCTTTCTAGAATCAAATGTCCAAATATTAATGGAATTGCATAAAGCAAATGCAACGATTGTGAAGCAGTCAGTGCCGATGTTCCCCCATTTAGGAACCCCTGACTTATAATAGGTTTTCCTGCATTTCCGAAAGGAAACTTATACGAAGCAATTAGCCTTTGAATTGTCATCAGACTGATGCCTAAGTTTATCATATGTAGAAAAAATAATCGGAAATCATGAAATGCAACTCCTTCAAGGATGTCGTGCATTATGTCGGGACATTTATTATCCGTTACATGGTAATATCCCAAGGAATTAAATACGCTGTCAAACTTTATGCCGGTTTTTGAAAAATCGTTAGTTTCCAAATTAGCTTGGAAAGACTGTTTCGTTCGCAAGACTTGACTGTTTTCCGTAACCTCAAAATGCGTGTCCTGTCTGATCATTTCACACCATCTACAAAATTTATTCGCAACAAAAACATCAGAAAACCCTAATACAGATTGGATTCCCAGATTATCTCCTGTTAATTGTAGCATTTTCACTATTATCTTTCCATTAAACTGCTTGTTTTCAAAATCAAATCCTTGTTCATACAGCTTCTTTAATTCAGCAGTAAGATTTTTGTGTATTATATTGTGACCATATTTGCTACAATTTGTGGATTTGGTGATTGATATTAAAAAGATATTGGCGAGCTTCGAATTCCACTGACTAGGAAAATCAAGTACTTGAAAATATGTCATGTTTAATTTGTGAATCCCTTTACTAGAACCAATGGGGTTGCAAATTTCCAAATCGTCGTTAAAAATTAAGATATTTATGTATATATAATTTGGGGTTTCATTTGACGACTGGTGATAAAGTCCATCTTTAAAACTTCTGCGAAAATCTTTGTCAGAAACTGTAGATCTGAACTTCATTATTTGGGAAAATGTTTCTTCTTTTTCTAAAAGCTTAGACATTGTGTCTTTTATGGCTACATAGTAAAAATAGTCAAATTTCGGTTTCTGTAAACCTGATTGTGTGGACTGCCACATTTGATCATCATTTAATATAATTTCTTTGTAAGGAAGTAGATAACCTTGACATTTTAAATATTTTTCGAACTTAAACTGTGTGTCGACTTCAAAAAATGGTTTTTCTAATTCTTGTTCTTTAATGTCAGCAAATATCTGACCGGTCACATCGTCACCACAGTATTTACTAACGGTTAATTTTATTTTATCAATTGTGTGTTTTACGAAAATTTCCGTGTGCTCAACAATTTTACCCGTAACGTTTATAGGAATTTTTCCTGATGCTTGTAGTGTACACAAAAATTCTACTGCCATTTTATCGCTGATAGGGTTTTTCGCATCACTTAAATATTCAGAGTCAGACTCAAAAGAAATATTTTCAAATACTTCTTGCTCCCTAGTTTCCCCAGTAATACCCGTAGGAAAACCCCTCTTATTTTCATTTTTTCTACATTTAAATATGTGTCTTTTGTAGGACCACAAAAAATTGAACTGAGAATTACAGCTGACACAAATGAAATGTCTCAAATTAATAATGCTATGTACATGAATCAAATGTTTCCACATCAACTGAATGTTATGAAATAATTGTGTACAAATAAAACATACAAATGTTTTCTCGCCAGGTATTTCGTTTGAAGCGATGATATTTCGTCTGTTTACATCAGGGAAGTTTTCGAGTAATTCTTTGTTAACTTCAACTGTCTGACGCAAATTCTTGATGTATCTCATAATTTTTACTTGTGGTCCAATTTTATTTGGTAGCAGCTGACGAACATTTTCTTCGTCGAGACATAGAAATGCTTCAGCATCAATTTCATTCTCTGAATGTCCAAGGAAAAAATTCATTTAAGATATGCGCATTATGAGGGATGTTTATTTTAGCTTTTGTTATAATAAGAAATTATAAGTAAGTTGTATTATGTACGAAATTATACCTTCGAATACATCCAAGAATTTCTCAAGTCCAAGAGAACTTAAATGCAGCTTTACCTCCTCATCCATTTCTAAATATTTCAAACAAATTTTAGTAGGTCACTGATTGAACAAGCTAATAGTAAACAATCGAACATAACAACAAATAAAAGCAACAGTTATTTTTTAGCGAAATTGAAATTTTTCGAAATGCAGATGCCAGATATGAATAAAATAATTTGAATCATTACCTTGTACCAAGTTTTTATTGCAATAGTATCGTCTGGAGCAAAAACTGAATTTTTTTTCGATTTCTGATTTGCATTTTACCGATGATTTTAGGACAATCTCAAATTTTAAAATTGACGCTCGAATCTTCAAGGACAAGTTTTCCCTTTAGAAAAGCAAATTTTCCGTTTTGGAAGGGTACCGTTTCTTTTCCTTTTAATAAGGGTAGTTTCTTTCTTGACAATGGAAAATATATTTTACATTCTGGGAAATGTAGTTTTTACACTAAAAAATGTAATAATAAAACTACATTTCCACCGCAATGTGGAAAATAGCTTTTCCCTTTTCATTTTTCCCTTTGATTTTTCTGGGTG
>JABASD010001000.1:0-50619 GCA_019776165.1 Pogonognathellus flavescens | reverse complement strand
CTGTCCTCCTAAGCATTTTTCATCCTTAATAAGAACAATATCATTATTTACAATAATATAACGAACCGTATATGCGATAATTTTATTTTTGTCTACACATGAACAGTGAGACTCTTTGAATATTACATCTCTTCGTCAATTTTATCTTGTACAGGTGGAATTCATCGTAGCTAGTATTTACATGCGACTTTGCATTGAAGATAGAAAACTAATCCCCACTTTTTCCTTTGAAGATTCTCGGCATTTCTAATTCTATGAGCTATACCTATACTCTATGTACCATCATCACTTACTTAATTACCTAGAGTAACTTTTGAGTAAACACGTGTGAGTATTACAATTTGCCAATGTCTTCATTAGCATAATGTTATTATTATTGAGTCCAACAAGTATTACCTATCAATAATGTAAGTATCTTTAGTAGCTAAAAACTATTAACTTAGCCTGGCTTAGTAAGATATTACTGTAATATCAATTTTCGTATCATTTTGAAAAAGTACATAGCATTCTAAGAACTTCTATTGAACCGATCGATCGCATTATTATTCTTTCCACTTTTTCCTTTTTATAAGCTTTTTGCAAATATATAAGCTTATAGATATAACAATACTAAATGTTAAACGTAACATCGGAAATGATTTCTTCGTTTTGATTTAGAGCAAAGGCTCACCACAATTTTTTAAAGAGCCATTTCTGAGTAAGTTGTGAATTACGGTAGTTGAGTTGCTACCATACGATGGAAAATAAAACATTGTAAAATGAAAACATCAAGAACAAAGCCAATTGAGTAAAGAAGCAACTCAATCCATAGAAAGTCTGAAACGATTTCAAATGCAAAGCTATAAAGAACTTACTTATACATACTACTACAAGTACAACTAACAACTCTTTCCTTCTAGTATATAGTAAGTAAAATACACATTGTACAAGTAACACAAGTACAAGTCTCAGCCTTCACTTCACTTTAGTTTTCAATTATGGCTCTTGGTTCAACTTGCTGGGAGTTCGACATTGTAGTACAATCAGCTCTCTGTGAGAGCTTGCCCATGAACAGAATGCTTTAGAAGAGTTTGAAGAATCTAGACGAGACCATTAGTATTAGCATCAGACATCCAAGGACGAACAAGGTATATAAATTCTACAACACAACAGAAGAATATATAGAACTAGCCATATATAGTCATATAGTACCAGTAGTTTTAGAAGAGCAGATCTAGTAAAAACGTTAACTTGACTTGACAGAGAGTAATGACTTGATTCCCTATAGTTAATACATTGCACAATAATACAACACTCACACATACATACACAGTTCATAATATACGTACAGTTTATAACAATACAGTTGCTTTCTCCTAGTACTTATTTTACACAAATATTATATTATCTAAAACACACCAGTATACACTACCATACTACTACTACTACTACACTTCACAGATACTTTTACTTTTATGTATTTCAGTATACAAGTAAGTAATGCACGATATACATATTGACTATAATATTGTAAGTTTTATGTATACGAGGAAAGAGAAGTAACATTTATATTATTACACATACAACATACTAACATACGAACGACATGGCATGGCAAAGCTTCAGTACTTAACTATTGTTCAAGAGAACAACGGAAATCCTTATGAAATGCTCCTTGAAAAACAATCTAGTAGAATCTACATTTAGTTTTCTCCGCACAGGCACAGGGCCTTCGAACAATACAGCTCTATCCCTTTCTATTTTCCACGTCACAACTCTACCAACACATACAGATATTATTTGCGTTGAACTTTCATTTCGTCTGAGGAGAGTCGGAACATATAGTAGTAGTAGTTCTCACGTATACATTTTATACAAAACCATATCATAGTTAATACTAATAATATTACGAAATTATATATTTATAAAGTGAATATAGTAAATTGCAGTTACAGATAGAATTGCACACGTTCCATGCGGAATAGTAGCGGAATACTAATAAAAGAAGAGAAATGTAATACGAACAGAGAGAAATCATAAATCTATTGTGTGCTTAGTTCAATAAAATCTTCCAAGGTAGTATTAAACCCACAAGAATAGAATTGCAATGCCATATTATTACTTTTTAGTATGAGATACAGATACAACGCATTACACATAATACTACCACACAATGCAATACAAACCCTTTCTTCATCCACTCAATATTATAATCGAGAGATTTTAACAATGCCTACAGACACAACATTAGCAACACTACACAGCAGTACAAGTAGACTATACCATTGTGAATTCCCATGTATTTTTAGTCATAGAAATGCTTGGTGAAAGTCCCGGATAACTTTCTCTGGTGAAAGTCCCAGTAACTTTTGCTGGTGAAAGTATTGTGAATTTCACTGTAAAGAAAGAAAGTACCAGGAGAACAATTATTATTATTCCTATAACTTTCGCCGATCATTTAGAAACTTTCTCTCGTTCTGTTCGTATATCTATCTGTATTTCGTTTCTATACTTATAATGAGTTAAATGTTCTTCTTGTACTGCTCCCGATCTCCGTTCAAGTCAACTTTACTTTTAGAAATTTCTACTATCAAAGTTCCTCTTTGCAGAAAAAGCGACGATAAATAGTAAAATGAGTCCAAATTCAGATACTTACTAGTCAAGTTTTCAAAATCGTATTAATACAGATAGTGTAGTAGTACTATAAGTCAGTATAGGTTTTGTTAATTTTTGTTATCGTACTGAAAGCTGATGAAAGATTTATTTATACTATACTATAGGTATAGTGATATAATTATAATCTGTATATAGAGACTTGTACATCAATCTTTATATTAATACCTGCCTTATTCGTGTGTGTCACAATTGCGTATTGTATTGATCAATCGTATATTTGAGTCAGGGATTGTATAGGCTTTTTCTTTACCAGCAGAGTATTTAGCCAGTTGTATATTATTTCTCTTCTATTTTTGTATACTTATTACAGTACGGTTATGGCTACCTGTTACATACATACGTTTTATTTCTCGTATAGGTATGTAGTATGTATGTACCCGCTTATCAAATCTTTTCCTTTATATTTGTATACGACTCGTCAAGGTTTTTTATACTTGTAATAATATTATGTGCTTCGTTCTTTCAGGGTGGTTATTTATTATGGTATTGTGTTGTGGTTGTATATAGGTAGGTAGTATTGTAGTAATAATGTAATTGAATTGGTTGTTGTAACCGTCAGTAGACCGTGGACGTGCATAGCATTTGCTTTCTCTATAAATAACTACTATTTATAACTTTATAGAAACAACAACGTCTACACATGACTTATCACATTTTACTTCAACATTTTCATCTGTCGTACCTAATTAACGTAACATTTAAGTACGACAATCCCAATTGTACAGTACCACTATATGCTTCTTCATTGTTTGACATTGTGTCAGCACAATGAAATTCATGAGTAATATTTTCCTATTTTTAGTATAGTTAACACATTTAGAGAATTTTCTACCATTCTGTAATCTATGTAGTGGTATGTTTATTTTTCTTTTTCTTCTACATTTATTTAGTATAGTACTTTTCTAATTTTGTATAATATTATTATTACTATTGTTATACTCATCGTTTCGTCTTATCTTAGCTGGTATTATTAAGCTGTTTTATTATATTTGACTGTTAGAAAGAAGCATATCCGAAAATATTTAGTTTCTGTTCAGTAATATCAATAGGCTTGTTCTTTCTTTCCAACTCTTGTCTCTCTCGCTCTACTTTTCTCATTCTCTCTTTTTTAATTTACCATCCATTATATCGTTCCCTGTTCTGTTACAACTTAATGTATTCATCACATTACATTTTTTGCTTCCCATTCACTTCTTATAGAGGTATTGACTATAATTGACCCTTAATCAATGCAAAATGAACAGAGATGTGTGATTTACACATCTTAATCGTATCCTTTCATTTCCTGCGGCTTTCACTTTCTTATTTGCTTTCACGTACCTCTACATACATCTTTCTAAAATTCTACGCAATAATTATTTTTATTATTGTTAAGTTTTATGTAACCGTATTTGTAAGTGTACAGGCTAATATTTACTCGTCCGATTCTATAACACTTAATTTTCTTTATCGGAGAAGGTATTTGTACAGATACTATTGTAGTACTTGTTTTTGCAACAATATTTTAATGCTTTCTTTTACTGAATACATTACTACTAGTACTGTTAGTAATTATTTGTCACCGCGGTTAATAAATAGTAACATAATCTGCAAGATTAACAATAATGTGGTATATCAGCAAGCGTTTTTTTAATAAACGCAGGTTCAAGGTTTTATGTAAGGTATCTAACATTTTTAGTAATTTCTATGGTAGTCTGAATGTCTTTCTTGTACATATTTAGTTACTAAACGAATCATAGCTTGATTTTAAATGTCCATTGAGTTCGAAAGTTGTGTTCGTATATTCAACTAATGTTTTTAATGGAACACTATACTCATCATAACAATAAGAATATTATTCAGTGACCACAACCGCAATTATTATGTAATACTAATACTATAACAAGTATATAATATTTAATGCGTCCATACCACAGTAGTATCTAAAAATATCATAGTGACGAGCTACCACTGTCGTCTTCTGTGTCCATATCCATTGCTAGATCAAATTTATTTATTCGAGACGAAGGAGCGGCTGTAACTTTTTCGTAAAATTTCCGACCTTGTACGATTGCTTCCACTATGAGACTCTGACTTATTGGCGGAGGGCCTTCGTTATTATTGTTCGAATTATTACTACTGTCGTAATTACTGTCTGAATTTGATATTGTTAAAGATGAAGATGTGGACCGAATCCCTCCTCCACTTCCAAATCCTGAATTCGTTTCCTTAGATGAGATGTTATTCGTAGACACAGTGCTGGAAGTATTTATCGTCGAAGGGGTTGGTTGTAGGGATTGAAGAATATTTGCATTTTCTCGGCGTACTGCAATTAAAAAAATTCAGAAATTAATTTTTTAATCTATAGTTTTAATCAGATGTGTAGTACATCGACTTTTTTGCGTAATACTACTTGTATAGGTTTATTGAATCGACATAACCGGTTAATATAAGCAAAAATATAACTTTTCCATCATGCGCACAGTCAATAAATTACATTAGCCAAAGGGACGTTTCCAAAAGTTAAGGAGAATAAAATATGACTGAATTTACTTTCCATTTAATTGCTAGTAATAAATTATTCGCTTGCAGTAGCAGACGATTTCTACACTTAAAATATTTGGAATGCCTATATAATTTATTTGATCGCATGTTTCTGTTTCAAAGCATTTGACTCGAAGTTGCATTTTGGTATAAGTTGCATTTCACATATTAAGCTGGATGATTTGATGAGGAACCAAATGTTCATTTGTTCATAGGTATACAAATAATAGCCCATATTTCATCTTAGTAAAACTATATGGAAATTCCAGCAAAATTTTTGTAAATTATAAGGCATGACGCTTGTAATTAATTGCAAAAGCTTTGACATTTTGATTTTAAATGAGCGCAGACTGAAAGATAAATTTGATTAGGATGCTCTTCTAACTGCATAACTACGAAGATTTCAAGTTGAGCAGGGAAAGTGCTTTAAAAATGACTAGAGAGGAAAGCTCAGTCTGTGATGCTCGAACCGGCTGTTTAAAAAGTAGCACAAGTGATGCAGAAAAACAAGGGAAAGGGAAATTAAGCAAAGCGAATGCCATGCAGGCCTTCATGCATTCGCGTCCTGACAGCAGTGAAGCTTGTAAAGCATTAATTTGTGCCTTTCCCTTTTTATTACATTACTACACTGCACTTGAGTTGAGTATGTCCTTGTACAAACGAAAAGTTGTGACCTTACTAGTAGATACAAAATTGCAGCGGAAAAAATGCGGAGATAGGGTAGCTCTTCAGTAGCTAAATCAACATACCAAGTTGATTTAATTTCTTTTTAAGACACTAGGTTTACATAAAAGCTTGTGTTTAGTAATATCTTGTAAAGTGTGCTCTCTGCTTTAGTCAATGTGACATTTTCTAAACTTTATTTGAACAAGGATGAAAGTTGCATGAAAATACCAGCTAGAAGTTTGTCCCAGGCAAAAACGCAGAAGGCGACTCTTACTAAAGCAAATGAATTTTCGTGGAAATCATAAAATGAAAGTACTTTCCAAAGATTTCCAAGAATGATATAAAATTAATAAGGGAATACTGTACCTACTAAACTAAAGTGTATTAAATTTCCTTCGAATTTTATTTATACTTTACACAAACCTATACCTATAGTATCTTTATATATCTTTATATATTATACATACAGTTACTCTGTTTAAGTACTCTTACATGATAACTGATAAGTATCTATGGATGCTTATGAAGTTAGGGATATTTTCTAAAAAAGAAACTGTTGCATTAGATACGCAGTGTAATAATTTGATGTGCAAATGGCTGGTTATTTGTATTGTTATGAAATGAAACGACTATTGCGTGGAAAACAATACAAAGGCCATTATAACTTTATAGAGCAGTAAACTGGTAAACTACAAGTGATTACGTTAGATTACAATGCATGGAAACGGCCATGGAATGACATCGTGTGTGTATTTATTGCTGACACAATGGCCTGTAAACGTGTGAAATTATGGTGATGTTCATAGTTAGAGTGAAGTGGTTTTTGTATCTTTACTGCGGATAGGTATGTGTTTATGGGTTCCTTGCTGATCTCAAAGTGCTTATTGTGAATTGAATGACTCCAGTTAAAATACAACAGGAAAAGGAAATCATTCTCCACTGATGCAAAGTCAAGTGAGCAGAAACAATTCCCATTTAAATACACGATTTTTCTTCCTGTTTTTGAAATCAAAATGCCTTCAATTACCACGGCATGACAATTATAATCAAAATGACATCCCCATTTTGTAAAAAGCAGCTTTAGACTATCGTAAAGATATATGTGTAATCTTAATGGTGTTTTACAGTGCTCTTCGAAAGTGGTGGCGACGTTGCTGCGCGTCCTATTAACAATGTCCTCTAAGTATCTTATCGTCAGTGAGAAAATAAATGGCAAAAGGAGAAAGCAATAATGGATTCGCACAGCAAAAGGACCTTGTTGAGAAAACCTTCAAGTTTATCGCCATGCGAGTGAACTGTGATGTCGCTATTGAACCAAATGGGAAATAGCTGTAGACTTCATGTCTAGAAGTGAAATGGTAGCACGTAGTTACACTTAGGTGTACTTATCTTTAATATTTCAGCTATAGCCCTCTACCACCACTACCACCTTTTCATACTCAAGTACATACATATATTACAAGCTGCTCTGCTAAATGAATACTATAAAGTGTGCTAAGCTGTATAGATGAAGTTTCTACATAAATTATGTTCGTAAACTTGTCCTGTCTTTTGCTAGATAGGTAACATGCGAAGGTATATTAAAAACGAATTGTATTCCATGCATGAGATGGCGAAGCGCTATAAATCTTTTATACTCCACTTCAAATACATCCAGTAGAAGAATCCTTCCAAAGTAGTTAAAATGTAAGCAAACATTAGAAAAAGCTAATAGTAGAAGCCATGTCTGAAAGTATTAGTCTTTCATTTAATTTACTTAGCATTATGCACCCTTCTTCCAACCAACCAGATTAATCCTCTTAGCACACAAATCAATGGCAAATATTACTACTTTCTTTGGTTTCTGCGTGACTAAAACTAATGGATTTTATATCAAAATTTAAATTGAGTGTATAGATCACAGACACTGAAAAACCTATCCAGAAATGATGTTCGTGAAAACACAGTAATTTGAAGAATTTATAGCTACATAAAAATGTCGTGTTTTTATATTATTCCTTCCAGGGCAGACAAATCAGAAAGCAAGCGAAAAATCGTGAGAATCGTGACCTATTTGATTTAGGAAATGAATTGAATGTGAAATACAAGAAATAATTACAAGACATCTGCCTTCAAATAATACATTTGTTAGAATTCATCTGTTAAGATATCTAATGCAAATGCAATATTCAATTATAGAAATAAAACATGCGCTCTAAATTACTAGAAGTACCTATAATTAATTCTCTGATTATGTAAAGTGAAAGCCACGAATGAACACCATGATGGTAAGTACATACGGGTTTAACACTTAAAAATTATAATGAAACCACATTAGTAATTTGGTTACATCCAACTTCAAGGTATATAAACACAGTAGCAATACACTCAAAAAATATATTCCACCAGAGTGTGATTTGAATTGCTGCAGGCTGCACTCACATTTCAAACGAAAGTTGAGTGCACAGGAAAAATTGATTGCACAACGAAAAGGGATCACTGAACCGCATTCGTTCATACTGTGAAAATACCTTGTGGCAGAGTTATTGCAAGTTGCTGATAAAATTCGCAGTAGTGGAAGATGAGCATAAATGATTACGGTAACGTAATCTACGTCAAATTGAGTAAACATGCTCAATTTACTAATAGATTTCTAAGATGTAATTTGTAGAAGAAAAATGCTTCAGGTAGTGCTAGAACTAGCAGAACCGAACCATTTCTTGGAAATAATGGATGGAGAACATTTATTGCTGCTTTGCAGATTTCTACATCATTTGACACATCAGAACAACATAAACCTTTCCAGTTATTTCGCAGATCTCTACTCTCTACTCGAGTTTAAAGGATTAGAGATAAAGCAATTTACCATTATAAAAGATTAAAATGCTTGGAATTGTGGACTAGGTATTCATTTTATGGTAACTGTGTAGGTATAAGTAGGTACCTGCATGTACGATCCGAATGTTAAAGAGCGTTTTCATGTTCTAGGACAGAAATATTGCTCATGTCACCCGGAGGATCAGTTGATTGTGTTTGTGTACCACAGCAGTAAAAGGTAGGCATCAATTTAGATTAGGTATTACGGTAGAAATACAAACATTATATTATACCTATTTAGGTACGTGAATATCCAAAATTACAATGTTATTTGCATTAGTGACTAGTGCAGAATTTGTTACTTTGTCCATGTACCTTTAAACATGGAGGGAGAACAAAGAGGATGAAAAGACCTTTATTTACAGCTCGGGTTTATTAATGATATTGGGCTTCCCTAAACTCACAATCGATAATTCAGTGTCTGAAAATTAATTGCAGTGCAATGTTTGGTCTGCAACACAATCAACATCCGCAGTTGCTCCGCAGAACGTATATGGTGACGTCTCAAGGTCTTTTCCATGAAATATGACTATCATAAGTACGTGGTTTTCCCAATTTCTCCGCCTTTCTCCTCCAAAACCTTTCTACGAAATCTCCAACACTCTTACACTACTGGCTTAGTTTTCTATGGAACAGGCTTTCCGGTTCCCTCATTTACTTGTAACTGTTATGATACCGATGTCACTGTATTTAATAGTTATCACAATCTTCGTAAGTGCATTATAACTATTTGTAGTATTTCAAATCTCCATCTGTGTTCTTATTCAACCTTGTATATGTCATCCCAATGCACTGCGAATATATTCAAGGCCTTTCCGCTACAAATCTACCACCCACCACAAAATCACACTGAGAGACCTTTGTTTGTTCTCAATTAAATGAGAATTCCTCCTAAACTATTATATTACAGTTGTAATGTCCTATTATCATGGATGTTATACCATCCGGATTATATAACCTAACTTATCTATCAATAGAGTTACCTTACTCCAGATTAGCATTGGAGTCCATGTGCAATATAAATGGGCAAATAATATCACAAGACGGAAACTACAGTAATAGCTACAGAAAATAATGCAACGATAAATTATTTAGCAGCTTAGGTAATCTTTAATGTACATTTCTCTTGCTTTGTAGATATTAACTGCATTAACCTAAGTTGTAATGGTAAATGTAATGAACATCTGAACAAGTCTAAGAGGGACGTACGGTATAATTAAGAACGCAAACGTTTTATAGGTGATATCTAATATACTATCTGCTATTTTTTGTAAATAATCAGGTTCAACTCTTTAATTCAATTTTAAGAATTTTCACACCGAAAATGTTCTTATGAAATGTTATATTTCCATTATTGCAATATATATTCAGATTTTTGGACTTTTTAAGTGTTGTATTTTCTTTAAATTGGTGATTACGGAGTTGGTACCGTTCTCACTTAATTGTTAGTTCAGATGTCAAAATGTAAAACTATCGAATTCTGCTTTAGATCAAATAATATGACGATAATGTTATGAAAATACACCAAGCCTTTAAAGAAAATGTTAAATTCACATTTTCTCGGTCCTACACTCTCTCTGGCATAATGCGCTGGTAGACGTTATTTTCATTTCATTTCATTGCATATCTCAGCATTATTTTCTGCTGTTGCTAATAAACTTTGTATATACTACGTAAATAAATAGATACTCTGAATACACTGAACAGACTTTGTCTCTGTCTTGTGCAAATACGTCGTGGAAATGATTACGAAATCCATTTTCGTATGTAAATATTTTACAAGCATAAGTAATGGCAAACAATTACTTAAGTGTGTGTGCATTATAATTAATGATACTAGAGCAAAAGCCGTCTGAAGCCATACAGGCATTAAAATAAATAGCAAGTTGTGTGAGCTGTGTGAGCAATTAGCATTTTTATTACTTTGCCCTTCCTTCCCTTTCCTTCAACTTGAGGAAACGACTAAGTTATATTAAACAATAAATCTTGACTTGGTTCCACTTTAAAGGCCGTGCGAACTGAAATCCTGCGGTTTGGCATGGAAAGACAAGAAAACTAAAGGAATACTAATAGCAGAGAAATACATTGCAAGAAATGTCAGAATCTTGTCTTGAAGAAAGTAATAATATTCTAAATTCATGGTATTATTAGGTTAAACCCTGCATATCCTTTCACATACTTCCCAAAATGTCGGCTTGTTGCACGCTCGAAGATCTTGCCAACATAAATATATATACACTACCCAAGAAGAAGAAGAAGCAAATACATGCAAACATTTATTAGTAGAAAGTGTAAGCATTACTGCATATATATACATGGAATTCTACAATACACGTTATACGCACACATGTATCCAACATTAAATTTAAACCAAGCTTGTGCCAACACAACCACATCAGTCCATGTCAAAGATACACTTAAGATTCAACTTTGCCTCCTCAGACTTGCACACTCTTCCTTTTCGGTAAAAATAGTGTTACACTATAACACGTACATCCTATAGCTCAAACATATAGCAGTTACGAGAAAGTATACGATGCTATAGTGTGCACTTCCTGGAAAATTTATAAAATTACAGAGGAAAGAAAAGTATTCAGTCTGATGTGAATTTCGAACAGTGTAAGAGCAAAAGTGTACGCTACTCTTTCCACGGCAACTTTCACTACTATATGAATGCGTTCTTTCTGCCTATATTTATAAATAAGAATTCCTGTAGTATAGCATTAGTATTTATTTAGCCGTGTAGACACTCTTAGACGAGTAATAGTGTAGTATGTACTCTTAACAGTTACAAGTGTAGTATTCCAGACGAAAGTAATTTCAAAGCGTAGTCCGGAAATGATGGTTATATTGAATTGCTCACTTTTCACGCTTCGCAAATAGGTGATTCCATATTCTCATCTAATTCGCATTACTAACACTGTGTAGGTAGACTGAGAAGGTAAAGATAGAGAGTTTAGTGACTTTAGCAGCAGCAGAAGACTACGTTGTGTTCTGTACACGAACTACTTACAACAACTTTCAGCACATCCCATGTAAAATGCATGCACGTGGTGTGGTTGCTACAATATTGAAGTTGTAGGAGTAACGCCACGCTTGTATATACACGCATTAAACTCTCGTAACATTATTATGTAATACTTTAATGAGAATATTGATAGATGTGCTGAATACTACGTGCACACTCCATGTCTACCATGCAGTAAATGAAATTGCCCTGAAGTAAATTTCAAATGAGTCTCAACTGTAGTAGTACTCCTAACAAGGCACATGATACAATACACCATTAGTAAATACTACTACACGAGTCAGTGAAAGATTGGAATGAAAGGTAACGAATGAAAACCCAATCTGATTCCATTTTAAATTAGATTCGCGTCAATTTATTAGTAGTGCAACACAGAAAACATATTTCATAATATCTGTTGTGTACCACAACTGCAGTACCTATATATCCATTCCTCTATATTTAAATTACATCAAATACTACTAGTAGTATGTACAATGTAAAATTTTCCTCTGGTAAGTATCAAACATTTAATAGTTATATACAATCATAAAGTTCATAAATTGAGAAATGGAAAACGCTCATTCAAAAACGAGCGGAAGGGGAAATATTCGGAATGTGTGAGAGAGAGTAAGTGAGAAGTGCAATGAGGAAAGTCAGAGAAGCGAGAAAAGTGAATGAAATGATGTGACTTGATGTGATGTGAAGTGATGAAAGTGCGGAATTTCCCATTTCGACACGAAACTTAATACATTCTCCATATACGTCTGTCCTGGTCCTTATATATGTATGTGTGTTATATAAAATATAAGTCTGTCTCTAAACTCCAAACACAGTAGTGGGCACTGTTCTGTTCTATTTCTATTATGCTGCACATACTGTGTGTGTGTGTAATACTCACACCACACACCACGTCAACTACTCTTAGGAAATAGTTCACTTTCTCTTCGCACCTTTACATAACACTTTGATGATATTTCTCTCTGCGAGTTCGTACAAGTGCTTAAAGACTTCTACAACTACACTACAGTAGTAGCAGTAGTCAGTAGAATGCAGTATTTGACAGCAAACCATTTCATTCTACTTGTATGTATAACAAAACTTTTCACGACTCTTTAAACTCAACAGTGCCACTGCCACACACACACAAAGCTATGCGTACATTATACTGCTCCTCACTTTATGGTGTCTTTCATTTACTGCCACCACCAGTTTTTGTGTCGTCGGGGTAGTATGGTGCAATTCAAGGTATAAAATACATACAAAACCGTTCTTTTCGTATATATATTGTATTATTTGGAAGTGTACGAAGTAATATCCCATCCCAGAACGAAAGTTGATGGGAATTCGTATTCATAGATGAGTAAAAGTCTTCTTCTCATCGTATTTTTCAGTCGCTTGGTTAAACAGCTCTGCCTTTTGGCTTCCTCTGGCCTATTACACTCTAATACTCCACATTTCCACTCTTAGAATTCGACTTTAACTAAACGAACCGTGGAATTACTTACAGACTACTTCCACACCCTGCGTCTACTACAGTACACACCACACACAAACGCAAATTCATTCTACTGTGCAATAATACACACAGCAAGTCACACTACCAAGAGCCGCCTGTTTGTATCTTAATAGTCAGAATGAAATATTTTGGTTTGTTACTTGAAACTCTCGCTTCGTTCTACACTATTTACATTCCTACTGAGCAAAATAAGACATAAGTATCTATCTAGTGACTACAGATACCAAGGCAGAATGCAATTTAGCTTTCTCAAAATATTTGTCACTTTCCCTGCAAGACATTCCTTTTCACACACACAACTGAATTGCCGAAACCCATTAATTCATAAATTAATTAGAAGCTTAAGAGCTAAAATAATTTCATTCTATGTCTTCTTGCAATATTATTCCTATTCCTCACATACCAACGGACACACCACAACATGAGGAATAAAACCCAAAGCACATACCACCACCACACCGTCCTCATTCGATAGCTTCAACTGGATTAGAACCTTGATGACAAATTAGTGGCGCATAATTGCGTATTCTACACTACAAATATATATCTCTCTTTCTATCTTTGACTTACAGTAAATAATATTCTAACAAGGCAAAGCTGTTTTATGCTTAATGTTGCTCTCCTGTGTTAATAGATCTTTGATTAACTCATTTCATCATGACTGGCCTTTCCTCTGGACGTTTTCTTCAACAATGTACTATATAGTGGATCCCTTTCATAACGCAATATCCTTTCTTTGTGCATGCAAATGGATTTCTTAACTCTCTTCAAACTTAAATTGCCATAGAGCAAACTAATAGAGAGAGAAGTCCATAGTTGTGTTGCTGGTGGAGTTTGAACGAAGAGAGAGGATGAAAGTATTAAATAACCAACACTCAACTCCACTCAACATTATAGTTGTATAAACTGAAGCCCAAACGAATCCAACATTAAACAACACGCATTCTGAAGCCAATATATACAGAGAGATGCGATTGGCACGGTATACATAACTCTATTAGTGGCTCCAGTAGAGAAAACTCGATTGAAAGCTTTATTAATGTAAGGCTAATGCTAGGAAGGGCTACGCACAGCAGGGTTAGCGTATAAATACCAATTGAGTGTAGTCTGGAGGGGCTAACTATAGCCGAAGAATATTTCTGGTCTAGAATAGTATATGTACCTAATTCCTGTGTACACACGCATAGACGTACAACTAGATTCAACTCGTACAATTCTGCTAACCATTTCTAATGAAATGTAAGTAACTTCGTTAGAGAGTTGGTCTTCCCTCTTCTGTCTAACTAAATAAGACAGACTATTTGTATGTACATACCTACTCAGACTGTATAGCGCCGCGGAAGAGAAAGTTCGTCCGAACCTTCCTTTAGTACAAAATTATGAAGGCATTGAACTTCCCCCATGTCACATTACTTACGCACAATGCCATTTTGTCTTGCACTAACAACGACTTAGTTTCTACATGTGCGTTTTACACATACAAATACTTGTAATAAAAATGTAACGGTTAGACGAGGCTATATATACTAAAAAGAAAAGGTATCGTTTGGGTTGTTCTGGAGTTGGTGGGTTACACTGGTTTGTGAATTGGTTTCACATGGAATGCTTGTCAGACCCAGGATTCAGTCAGTGGGAGGTCAAAGGCTCTAAGAGATGGGAAAATATCACGGGATTGCTTGTTGTATACACAGAAGGAGTATTTATATCGTCTATATAGGGCGAAGGTAAAAGATATTTGGTATTTTATATAGTTAGTGAAGTTGTATACATGAATTTTCTAGAACACCCTGAATAGAAGTACGATTTACCTTGAGTGGGTGAAGTTAAGCCTCCCGTTGACTTTCTTGTGTATAACCGTAACCATTTTTCAACGAAGCAATAGACTCTCTCTCTCTCTCTATTGCCAAAACCTTTCAATTTAGGAAGTTCTCTTTCTGCGAATTCTTTTTCTCTAAATTCTGAATGAATTCAGTTCCACAACTACTCAGGTTACAATCATCCACTGGAATAAAACCGGATAGAGAGGAGTCATCGACTTTTCCTTCTCTTCGCCAATCTATGTGGTTATCCACTGACAGTTTTTTGTCTATTTCAACATTAACTGTGTGTCTAAGCTTTCACTCCTAATTCAAACATTTCCAAGAGTAGCAATTTAAATGCAGTCATTTCTCTAGTCCTAACTCCTAACACTAGCTATAACCATGGTGTAATATTATAACTTTTATAACGTACACTATGGTATAACACACTTACCATTACTACTATTCACAATCACTTAAGCACGTAAAGTTTGCATAGGACACTTATCCATGCTATGTATTAGTATAATGTGGAGAAACGCACTGCAAACAATTGAATATGCTAATCATAAAGTTTTCCTGTCACTTTGAAGATTTCCGAATTCTATGACTATTTATAGGTATACTTGCTCTTTAATACTCTTTGATGAAAATATATCTTGATATTAACTTTCCAGTTGACAACCTTGGATTTTATTTTCATGTTTAGCGTATTAAAAGATTATGTATAATTAGTAGATGGTAAAAGTTATAGTATACATATGGTTTCCTTTGTCGAATACTCGATATTTAAGTGCATTATAATATTGTTACCTATATCTACGTGCTATGCAATTCCAGTCTACTTATTGGTAACTAATCCCACGCACGTGTTGGCTTTGTGATCATTTTCTCTCATTTTTATTCCATTTCGCATTGTTAGCATTCCATTACTGCGTCATCTTAACTTCAACTTGAACTGCACTGAAGTGGACTAGAGCGTTCATTTCCTCAACTCAAAAGAGTAACTCAAACTCTGACTTACAAACTCCATTTACTTATACCTCTACAAACTAAACACACACTACTCAACCAAGTACAGATCCAAGTATTTATTTTAATTTTTTACACATTTTCTGGCGGAACAAGGTATACCTACTACTACCATAACAAACTTATATTATGGTTTGTTATAACATGGCAAATCGAAGCATTTAATTATACTGCTACGATAGAAAAACGATTTAACTAATAATAAATTCAGAAGAATGTATGCCAACATGGCTGTATCCACATTTTACACAAGTGAAAAGCATTGACACAAAATTATTAGACGTTTGCGTAGCTGTCAGTCTGTCGGCAACATTCACATTCCTGTGGTATTATTAACTGCAGCTGAATAATACAACGAGAAATCAAATAGCAAACAAACAGTCCTCAGTCCACAAAAGCATCACCCAGTAACACAAAGCTTCACAATAGTACTTAATGAATTTTGCCTAGTGGTAGATACAGTAGATAGTATAGTACCTATACCTAAAAACACAATTCGTCCATTACAGCAACACAATACTATTTTGCTTTTCCAGGAAACAGAATTTAATATGATTACGTGGGTGATACTCCCATTTCTAAAAGTAGAGCTTAGCTTGTATAAGTTGATAAGCTGTCATTCAGATTACTGCTAAATCCATAGCGCTTTGAAATTTAATGCGCCTTACCGAATGAATAACAGTGCAAAGCTCTAAACAACAAGTTTATTGCTGATGGAATTAACAGGAGAATTCTGGAGAAGGCTACTGTGGAAAATGGACAATGAATAACACTAATGATACATCTACCTCCGCAGTTACCAGATATGTGCATTTGTTGATACTATAGACAAACTTGTGGTCTTTGTCTCATCAACATTCACAATAGGATTACTATAATCAAATACCGAGGTAGTCATGGACCGTGAGTGAAAAGTGACAAGTGAGAAGATTCAATATTAACGTAGGATTTGTAACGGTTTGACAGGCGATGTTTTAAAACGTAGTAGTAGGAGTAGTAAGGCTCAATGTGTATAATATTATTGAGTTTTTAGTAATTCAATTATATAATTTAATGGAGCATGGGTGTATAAACAGATGTTTATGTAGTAAATGCATGTGTTGGTAACTTTACTGTAAGAGGGTAAACTAAATATATGAATGAGACATTAGAATGTTAGTTCACACTTTTGAAAAGGATTTATTCAGTTTTATTATTATTACATCACACAACATTAACACTGAAAGAAAGGGTGTAAATTTTTAGTGGAGTTACAAACAAGTGCGTCATTAGGGTCGTTAGTTTTGAGAAAATACTAAAAGTTTCATACCTCTGTCATCAATATGCCTTGAGAAAAGTAAAGAGACAATAATACACAGCACTGCGACTATAAGAAGAAAGCTTGAGACGATGAAAACAGCAATAGCGACTTTTTTATGTCGTCGCTCCTTCGGGGGTAAATCCTTAAGAGGAATGCCACCAGTAATACTGAAAATACTTTCACTGCGACTTGCACGGCCGGCAATCGGAAGACTCTTCAAGCTCTTCATACTCGACGAAGTGGCATTCTGTCGACTGAAACGGTAAAAGTCTTTTGGATTGGATAAAGAAGCGTTTATTTTTCCCCTCTCGGAACACGAGCTTCTTGCACTGGAACAACTTTGCACGGACGCTTGCCTTGATGGGATGCTCAATGTGGTGCTGATATGTCGGTTTATATAATTCTCTGCTCCGTTTGTTCTGAATTTGTCGGAACAGCGAGATCGGGAGGAAGATCGGGAGTAACCGTGATAGGAACCACTTTTCCCGTGCCCATTGGCGTTCTCAAAGGAGCGAGAGAGACTTATTGGACCACCAGATGCACGACGACCATACGGGTCCAAGTATTGCCTCGACGGGACGGAACTAGAACCTTGTAAATTAGGTGGGTATGTTTTATACTCAGAAAGTATACACAGTAAGACCAATATAGACACGAAAGACACAGGACCACCAAGAAACAAATGACAAGAATATATTTTCCCTATATATCTTTCTACAATATAATACTTGTACTCCACCAATGTCAATGGGTGTATTTATTCAGCACACAAGCTTCGGCACAGTTGCTGTTGTTAATGTTAGAGAATATTTTGTGATATAAGTAGACTAGAAAGAAGCGAGGAGACGGAAAAGATGCAATTGGAGCGATAGTATTGTACAGCAGCAGGATGAATAAGTCTTATTCGTAGAATCCGGCTGTAAATTTCCCTTTGCCTGTATTAAGCAGAGAGAGAGAGAGAGTGAGTGTTAGTTTTTTAGGAGCTGAGTAAGCAAAGGCAAATGCGATGTTAGTTTCTCCGATTTGACTACGAAACTCGGTTATTTTCATGCAAATTTTTGTTTTTGTCATCTGTGAATCTTTTTTCCCAAGCAGACTCAAAGTTGCATGTTTCAGTCTTATCTGCACTGCAACATCGTTGTGAATTAGTCAGCAGTAACAGCTATACACAACTGTGCTAGTATTAGTTTAAAGGAAGTGGTCTGGATTTTATTCTTTTCAAATTATACGGATTCCAAGTAAATTTTGATATAAGTAACTATAACTAGTGTAACTACCAGTACAATAACAACAATATTTTCAGTATATATTAGTTTTGGTGGCAGAAATAGCAGTAAGTAGAAGTACCTATTTCTTTGCTGACGCAAGTTTCTAATTTAGTACTAAAGACAGTGTGTTAGACAGATATTTTTACTAGTTTATTGAATCCTGCTTTATTCAAACACTGCCTGATGGGAATGTACAAACATGACTCACACAAAAGTGAAATAATAATTCTAAAATATGAACCTTTAAACGACTGACTTCGTCCAATCAAAATCTTTGACGGTAGTAGTTCAGGACTAAAGCTAGTGTCCTCCATGGGAGTATTAGACGTATTGGAAATTGTGTGTGTGAAAGGCTTTTTGAGTTTTTCAGTTTCACTTAGAAGACTTTGGGTTAGTGAATCTGACAATGGGGATGGAGGTAATCCTGAGCTTTCGCTTATACAACTCTTCTCGTATTCGAGCTCATTTTTAGGATTAGGCGAGCTTTTGCCTGTATCGTCAATGACTTCTTGGATTTCATTTTCCTTGGCAGCGGTCTGTCGGAGCTCAATGGATTTTTTCTCAAGAAGCTTTAATATTTCTTGACTTTCCATTGGGTCCGTCTGGGTCTCTGCCACCACCATGTACATTATTGCTAAAAACTCTTTTTCCAGACGGAGAGCTCAAGTCAACTCAACTTAGCACACACCGAGGCACGAATACTAGACAAGTCTCAAAAGCCAAGGGCCGAAGGCTACTTTATTTACGATGAACATCTTCACAGTAGTAGTAGTTGTGCCTGTACTTGTATAGTCCTACTACGTATAGATGAAATTTAGAACTATCATAGAAGTCGTATCGCACACATCACACACGAAAGCTAAGCAGAAATAATAGCAGAACAAGAACTGCTGTGCAAAGGATCTTCTGTTGATAAGTATGATGCGATGTGAGATGAGATCGAATCACCAAACTTCTAAGATCTAAAGATTTTCGAACTTTTTTTCCAACACTTGTATAGTATAAAGGAGACTAGTGAGTATTTGTGGGAGAGTGGATCAGATTTTGCTGGTTATGTCTCTAGTAACGCAGACAGACTACTAAAAATGATCTCTTCTGCTGTGGTTTGGCTACTAAAGTTTCTTTAGTTGATTGCAAGCTCCTGCAAGCTCCACTTTCCAATTTATGGAGGTGGAGAGGAGTAGAAGATATAATAACTTTTTCTTCCCGTTTACTAGCCATACTCTTCTGGTGGTAGTAGCTGTGCGAGTTCTTTGGTTTTCTCTCTTGGATCTTCGATGCTTATATGTTCTGTGGTTTTGTTCTTGTTCCACTATTCTGGATTGCTTTTGGTGTAGACCATGTTATGTGTGTGCTCTTCGACTGTTTGTTTACTCTTCTTTGGCTTGGCTTAGTTTAGTTTCTCTAGCTCAAATAATAATAGCGATCGCTTTGTGGACAGGAAACTTACAAGTCAGTTCACCTCACACAACTTCTTCGACTTCAAACGTTGTTGGACTTGTATAAGCACACACGTAGGTATCCACACACGTCATCTTTACATTCTCTCTTCGCACTTACATCTTTCTACTAAATGTACCGAGGTAGTAGTAGTAGCCAGACAAACTTACGCGTTTAGATGAGCAAAGGTGATCTAATTTAATGATGTGATGACATCAGAAGATGGAAATGTGTAAAAGTTGAATTCTACAGATTGTATAATGTATTGCTACCGGTTTCTTTGTAGTTCCATTGTAAATCTTGCAAAATCAGAGTAACACCATGGTATTTCTACATTTGGTCGGGGAGAGTCAGACCTTCAGTGCAATAATAATCAAACATAGTAATGTAGAAATGGAAACAGTGCAGAAGTACATGAAGATACATAAATACAAATATTTATATATACATTTGCTTACACAATATATGAAAAATAGGCTAAACACATTTCTCATAGCTGACTCTAATAGTAGCGGGACTAGGTACTTATGGTTAATCTACTACTTGCACTTACTCCATTACTTAGAATTCAATGTATCCAATGACAAACTTATATAAACATGCATATACTAATACATGTATATTAAGCGAGAATGTAAATTTTAGGTATGTGTCTGTCTAACATACTTTGTGCTCAGAAAGAAGAAACTTTACCACTCGTACATTACTGGTGTGCAGCTGGGCATTATATACAGCTCGTAGTTATCTGCAAAAGTTTTCTTTGGTAAAAATAGAGCACTTTCAATGACTCCATTGCTTTAAGTTGCACAAGTGAGTAATTCCGTTTTTTATAAATGTAGACATAAATGAAAGTTTTGCTTTTACGTTCTGTAAAGGAATATCTATACATTATGTAACTATAACGTTGCACTGTGTACTATGCAATAGTAAAAGTCACACATGCTGAGATACTGCATACTCTGTGTTCGTTTCACATTGAATTTAGTTTTAAGTTGCGATAGCTGGTTGGTTTGACTTTGCACACTTTGTAGCAATGCATTACTTTAGTACTTCCTGTGACTTTAGGTCTAGGTAATTTACAGTTTAAAGAAATTCCCTCTCATGAATACTTGTTTGATGACTTGACTAATAAAGGAGTTAATGAGATGAGGCAAAAAGTTTGATCTACCCAGTTAATTTACTTTTCGTAAACTTTTATAGATTTTATGTGCAATTTTCCTATTTACATTGTATATAAATGAATCCCTTGATGTGCTAAAAACTTTACAAGACTGAAACTTATCGGAAATGGGAAATTTCGTACAGCTAACTAGAAGTATGTATGTATGGTACTACAACTACAACAAACAAACAAAACTCAAGTGTCTAAAACTTGCCTGTGTTCATTCATTTTCAATGTAATGCCAGAACATACTTAAAACTGATAACAGAGGTCAACTTTAAATTCCGGATGTGAGACTTTCTCTTTGACCCGCCGACAATCTGAAAATCTGAACACCAAAGTTACACTTCTTCTTCCTCTGTTTTCCATTATTTTCACATTAATCTTCACTATTCATTTTTCACTTCCTTCTCTCTTCTCCCTACGCGTTTTCTAATGTGACTAACATTACAAACGCATTTTTTCGTTTTTTGTATTCATCAGCATATCTGTTCTGCAGATTCAGTAAACAGTTATAAATTACATATAAAGCTTTCCATTCAATGATTCAAGTACAAACTCGTGTTCGTATGGAAATCAATTAAATCGATACCTACTAGGTTTAACCTTGAGAGTGTATTTGTATTTGTACAAAAGCAGATACTTAAATCCTACATTCCGTCATCCATTGCCTGCTGAGAAAAACAAATAATATAGAAAATCTTTCAGTACTAGTATATTTGTATAAAATTCTTGTACAAACAATTTGAAGGGGCGAAAATATCTTTGCAAAAAGGATTGAGAAAGTGTAGAAGAGAATAAAAAATGCATATTGAAAGAGTAGCCGTCTTGTATTTGTATCCTGTGGAAGAAAACCAATCGAGAAGAGAAGGAACAATGAATAGGAAGCATTGGTACGTGCCTAACTGTCAAACTTCTTTATCTGTGTTTGCTTGTTGGTTTGTTATGCTTGTTCTTTGTACTTGGTATGTAGTAGTTCTTTTATCGGATCAGTTCAGTTCACTCAACAAGACTGATGCGCCGGCAATCGACATTCAACATTTTGTATTCAAACACTAACTTCTCCAAGAAGAAGAAGAAGGGTATTCCTTAAGTATTTCAACATAGTACTACAATAACTATATGAAAATACGGACAGACAGACACCAAGCTAGTACAAAGTACAGACAAACAGCAAAATTCTCGTAGTGACTAGCAAGTATGAAAGAGATCTTATGTTGCTATTGTACAAAGTATTCCGATGGGCTCTCTTTTCTTTTCAGTGAAGTTTCCTCCACTAAAAGCAGATACTTTGTATGTATGCAACTCTGCGTGTGCAAAACAACATTCATCTAATCTGACCCTGTCTCTTTTTTCTTTATGTACTCTTGAATCCAAATGTCCAAAGTGGATAGTGGATCGTATGGAAATAAAAGCAGATTAAGTTCGCCCGATTATACAGAACACAAGACAACTGTATATACACAGAACCAACACTGAACAACCAACTTGCAATATTTTTACTATGTACTATATCGTGTGCATATCAAAGAAAACATATTATTCTTCACTGCCATGCCACTGCCACTGTTGCGAGTTGTAAGATACAGTTGACTTGCCTTGAAAAAAACTGACATTCGTATTTTATAGGAGCATGAATGAATTCTGTGTTTGTGCCCTACCGGACCGATCACTCGCCGAAACTACAACAAACTTCCAAATAAATGGCAACCATATAAAAGTACTCTAGTACTATATATGCTCGTACATTACATACATAACAAGAGTCTTTTTGTTAGGTCGCTCTTTTGCTTTGCTCATTCAATTGCTGGTTCAGTTCACGAAAATAATATAAAGAAATATCTACATGTAGTTCTGCATTTTGCAAGTACAAGAAGTAAAACTTTGTGTGTGGATATGCACGATGTAACCAACTTGAGGCATTCTTTCACGCAATGACTTTGAATTGTCATGTTTTATCTCAAGCTTTTTCCTTCCTTTCCGAACAGCAGTCGTGGATTGTTTTGCGAGTGTTAATCCTAACGAAGAAAAACCTCTTCAAGTTTTTGGCTGCATTATAGGAGTACGAGGATAGTACTGCTATATAGTTATTCTACTAACAAGTTGTAGGTATATACTGTAGATACTTTATTATATTTTTACATTTGTTAGAGATGATTCCCTTCGGTTGTTACTGTTACTTATAAGAGGTACTGGATACTGCTACTGGTAGTAAAAGCTTTCTCGCCTCCTGCTGCTTTGTGCGTGTGTGTTGTGTCAAAGCAAACAAAGTTAGATCAGTTAGATAATAATGTGATAGTAAACCGAGATAGGAAAGCTTAGTGCACTATCTGAATGCTTTACTTCAAATCTATTTTACTACCGTATCCAGATACACATTTGTTCTAGAATTCTGTGATGTTCTCCCCTCAACTGACACTACAGCTAACACTACGGAACAAACACGTGCCGCTTGCGTAGCAACATTCATCTCAGCCTCGTCTTTCTTTTTTCCTTCTGTCTTAAATTAGATTACTAAGCTAAGCAACTTCGTTTCGCAACATTCAACGTTTAGTTGATCTTGAAACTTTTGGTTTGATTCGTAAAAGGCTTAAACTCTTATTATTACATCGTACTCCCATATATTCCAGTATATACCGTTTGTTTGACTGTTGCATTTCGCTTACTGTCGAACGGAACACTAAACAGTAAGACACGTGTGTGTACAACAAAGGATCACTGTCATCCCCGTCTATATTCTGCATTTTACGCAGTTTTTGTGTATCAGTATTTGTTTAGTTAGTTTTATAGTGTCTGTAGATATATGATATATATTGTGTATGATTTTATAAGAGTTGTGTACATACAGATATTTTCCCGGAATTCGGTTCTTTCCAACATAGCACTACAGTGAAGTCAGTGTTTATAGAATTACAGTTTACAGTATATAATTTAATTAAATAGAATTAAGCGAGCCATTGTCGACAGACAGCTAAGTCCTTCTTATCATTTGAAGATTAAAGAAAGTCTCTGTGTTAAACAATGTCCATTATTTCTATACGGTAGTACACATGGCTCAGAATGAATGTTTTATGACTGGCTTGCCAACAACTACTACACACCGAAAATGAATGAGTCATCCTACCATACTTCTTTTACTGCCGCTATCAAGATTCCTTTGCAATAAATACTGAAAATACCTACAGGATATGTGAGCAATAGACACTTTTATGAGTCTCTCATAAAAGGTATATACTTCCCAACAAACCATTCACGAATGATGTAAATAAGTATCGTAAGAAATTGTATCATTACGTAATGCAATTGCTACAAAACCGATGCCTCGAAATGTTTTTCGAAATTTTGAACTTTTATCGGACTTCAGGGGAAAGGGGAAGTCACCCCTGTCTTCTTTATAAGGTTTTGCGAGGGCAAAAGCCCTCCCTCATGACTCATATACGTGCGGGCTGCATTTTACAGTGTTAGAACATTATCTCTGACACTATAATACTGAATGACAGTGCATTTGAAGGAGTTGACCGATTGATCTCATAATCCCATCTTCGAACTTACAATTAGCCTCACATAGATCCTCACTAGTACATGTACCAAGTTTGAACAAAATATCTCAAAGCGTTCTTGAATGGTAAAGGACGGACGGACAGCTTTGGTAATCGCATAAAGTAACTTCGTTACTTAATAATGAACATTTCAGTTTTCTACTATTTTACGACGTTACGATGTACTTGCAATGTTCTATTTACAAAATGACTGTTATGTTTCTTTCTTATCTTGTGCAAGGTACACCTTGGCAAATAAGATTTTACCAAGACAAAAGTTGTACAAGAAAGTATTTTGGATATGTAATACAAACAAATTAGAACATTAAGAGACACAATTCTATTTCTGATAGAACCGAGCAGTTTCACTTTTTGCTTCCTTTCATTTTCATTACATCGCGTAAAAAGAAAAAAGTCAAAGTCAATGTCAGGCTAGACATATTGGGAGAGACGCAGTGTCATTGCCATTGTCACACAAGTCATTTCTTTTATATGTGTACTCCACTTTCCATGAAAATGTTACGTTACTTTACGCTACAACATTACTCTCATTGGCAAATGTTGCAGCTGTATGTACTTGGTTATATTAGTCAGAGTGAGACCAGACATACAACGCAACGAGTAGAAGAAATAGTACTGTACCATGACAAAATAATTCTCTCGCAACAATTTACGCTTTGCACATGACAATAACATTAAAACAATCATAAATCCGAAAAGCACCTCCAGTTCTGCTTGCGTAAAGTATCTTTGACGTTTTTTTATTGCATTGCTGCGTTAAGGACGTTTCTTTTCTGTTTCATCGGAATTTTATTAGTTCTTTCTCTTTTTCGTCCCTTTCACTCGTGTTTTTACTACTTCCTTTTACAAAGGGGAGGGAATACACACAAAATTCAGGATGATAGTGAGATCAGTCGTTTTTTGCACGAGTTTTGTAAAAACCTTTCCATATACATAATTATTCCCATACTGTGTGTAAGAAACATTCTAAAAATATTAAAAAAATATCTGTAGGTATATTCCCAAGTGACTTAGTTTACGTAAGCAGCTTACGGACGCCCACTCGGTACTTACATGAAGTTAGTGATGTAGATAATATTATTATTTATGTATTATTTTATCCTAAATAATAAAACCCACGCACTCTCACTCAAGTTGTTAACTTAATAAATTATTTTTTCCAAAGCATTCTTTTACAGATAGGTAAGTAAGCCGGTGGGTGGGCTGTAAGACCTAGATAATAGATATACGTTGACATTCACCTACAAGGCGATTATATACCTCTACACAAAACTGTTTCGTTCTTTGAAAGTCATTAGTGTCATTGGTTTCCCATTTTCTTGTAGAAAGTTGTGTGTACGTGTTTAATCTCATGTTATTTGTCAATGTACCTTTTTTAAGTGTAAATAGATGTGAAGGCGTTTCTCTTGAAACTCTTTCCCAGCTTTGCACATCTGACTCAGCTTAAAATAGAAAAAAAAAAGTTCTGTCTTGCTAATGATGTTTTCTTTGCAACCAACAGCTGAGCGCATACTCTATACCAATATAAACTCAATTAGACTACTAACGTTTTACCCCCTGCCAAATTCTAAGTGATGTTTTCAAGTTAATTTAATGAAGCAATGAACAAGATACCTTTGCCCCTTCTCAAATGAACGTTTTCTTAACCCAAGACTGTTTGCGTCATTAAACGTCACTATGACTTGTATATGCTATATATAGAAGCTGAAATAATATACTGAATATACGTCTTCATTTGCATTCAGCATATAACGCTTGTCTCAGTTTCTTAATGTAGAATGTAATGATCAATGAGTAATTTCTTCGAAATATGCAAATTAAATTTCTATGCCATTAAAGAAAATTCTACGTCATAGCGAGTGGAGATATTCTATGATTATGATACGAGATAGGATGTTACATAACATTATGTCAGAATGATTTAATTTGATTATGGCAGGATACTGTTTATTATCACAGCATCCTGCTTTTACTTAAAATCGTTTCTTGCGATTGACTATTCATATGAGTGCTTCCGTCTTATAATCATTGTTTGACATATTAAACTTAACCAGCCTTACCAAAGTGAATTTTGTCATGCCATAAATTGAAGTTTAACCAGAATAATCAAAGCAATATTCGTACATCACGAGCATGAATGAACTTACCTATTAAAAGTAAACCTCATCTGCTCCATAATAAAAAATAATAAATGCATGTTTCAAACCTAACATGCAGAAAATTAAACTATTGCCAACTTTTACTTTCTGTATTGCTATAAAAATACATAATTCACAGCATCTACATCATCATATACAGTATAGCAAGTAGGTATGCTGTAAACTGTTTTGTGGAAAGATATAGAGATCTAATGTTGCTGGCAAAGCACAAATCAAAGTTCAGTAGAGTTACTCAGTACACATTTGGTATTGGTAATTGGTACAGAAAGTGTGTTCACTCAACCTTGCTTTTTCTAGGTAAAACTGCACAAAATTCACAGTAATGAAACATCAAAGACAGAAGTTTTTGTTAGTGAATTGTACATATACAACCCAGCAACTTCCAAAGGATACTTGTTTGTAAATTGTGGTTTCCAGTTGGAGTGGTTTATGTAACAGTAGGTCATGAAATGTTCCAATATCTGTTGGACTGCTGGCAGTAATTGAAATCCGTCAATGTGAAGTCGTCTCTATAGATATCTAAACGCAGATTGCAAGGTTAGATATAGCACTACCACATTACTACATCTGAAGTTCCTTTTATGAAGCAATTATCTGTCTCGTCTGAAGAAGTTGGGTATTTTCGTAATTGCACACAGTGCCTTATAGTGAGCCAAGGTCAACAACAACTAATTCGGATCGTGGAAGAACAAATATGGTAGTGGAAGAACAGCTAGACAATGTCCCATCTGCTACTAATAAAGATGAACGTGGAATGTTAAGGCCACATTAATTCGAAAAACGATCTCACATTCCAACTCTTTTTCAACACGCTAACTTCCGTACTCATAATACTTTCCCACTTACATCGTACGTTTAGTATGCTTATACGCCTTAGTTACACATAATGCGTTTTCGTCGCCTAAAATACCTACTTATGTGAAGAAATTCTGCTTAGCCTTACCGTACGTGTACGTGTAATGCGTGTGTATGTGATTATATACTAATTACATTAAGATCAATACTTATGTGCTTTCCAAACCTTTCACTAATGAGCAAAAACTTGCACTGCACTGTGTAAGAGTAGAGTCTATAATTTTTTTAGAAGGCCAAAATATTATAGGCACAATAAGTAACTTATACTTAAACAGATAGAACAGTAAAACAAATATTAAATCTCATGGTATTGTTTAATGCAAAGAATGTAAAACATCTGTATTTACTCTGTACTAATTAAGTAAACATTTCAGCGAATCAGATTTTTAAGCTAGAATGTCCCCAATTTACTAATATTTATTAAAGCAACAAAAGCCCCTTTGTAGACTTACTACATATTTCTATTCTTTGCCAATAATACTTGAATTGGATACTGTTGCTTTAGAAAAAACAAAACGATTGTGTAATACTATTAGATTGCTAATACCTACGTTTTTCGCAAGGATAAATCATCTATGTGAAAGTATTACATTACAAGAGCTAATAATAAGTACTGGGTATAGTTACATACAGAAGAGCAAAGTAAATATATTGAGTCTGTTATTGTATGTACAGTCTCAGTTATGAATTCCTATCAGATTTCTGTAAATATTGATCAGTCTTTCTTGACAACATGAACCTATCTTTAAAAAAATTGTTTGTGAGCAATCTTGTAAAACAAGACATTAAAGTCTGCTCTGGGAATAATAATACCGTCTCTGTCTTTGCATTGTAATGCTATACTCTTACCAGCACGGCTTCTCTGCCAACACGCAGAAATCCAATCATCTAAATATTGAAAAGGAAACAAATCAGAATAAGAAATACAATGTTTAGACCATTAGAGATAGTAGAAAACTGAACTCTGTCATGCATGCACAATGGAGTTAGAATACAATAAAATTGCCACAGACTGCAATCTCCTGAGCAGAAGAAGAAAATCCGATAGCGTTATGGCAAAGAAATGAAAGAGAAAATAACAAAACGTGTTCATATCAGAAAAATGAATGTTTCGTGTGACTGAACGGGATTTTTCAATCTCATTCTTCTGAAAATTAATGAATATTTGAATAATATCCTACCATCCATTATTCTCTAAACATTATTTCATCTATTTGAAACTTATACCTCTGAAGTCTTATCAGGAAAGACAGAATGACATTATACAACTAATCTAAGACAGAATGGAACTCTAAATGAGTCATGACTTATGAGTACAGAAAAGATTAAAGATTGAAAGATATATACGAAAAATATTATAGCAGTGTAAAACATCTATTAATCACACAAGGAGCCCGGCAGTATGAAGACTGAATGCATTTGAAATGCTAACGAGCTATTTGCACGCACAAGGCACACTTTTTCTCATTAAAATACTCATTTCCGGATTCTTTACTACGAATACCCTCTCTCTACACGCGTTACTTACCAAAGATACGATATTATAACACCGCGTTCTTAAATAACATTAGTGAGCAGTTCCTTTCATACATTATACGAAAAGGCTTTTACAGTCCTTCAACTTTCATATCATTAATTTAATGACGATTTGAGATAAGTGCGTCTGTGAATACAAACATCTCACAGGAAAAAATGTCCCGCTAAAAGTATTTACATTAGTGGAAGATATTCAAGTGTTCGCATTCACGCTCTGAAAAAACAATGTATAAGTACATATGTAAGATATAAATATATCTGTGAAATGTAACCCGGAATTTCTCAAATGTGCAACGTAGGTAGTGGAGTTCCATTACAACGGAGCAATCATAATAATAACCCGAAATCAAATAGAGTACCGTGTTCCTTCCTTCCTACACAGTGCCTACTTACTGGTAGGTATTTTGAAAAAAGTAATAAAACGAAAAAGAAAGTAGGATAAATCTGTCATCTCACCTGCGTAGCAGAAAACCCTACGGGAGCGACAAAAACTCGAAGAGCATAAAATGTTCTCTAGTTGCCTTTGAACAAGTATAGCTGAAGGGTATGGTCTATGGACGCTCGTTACTTCCTCACACAAGGCCATAAATATTTGTCTTAGGTACAGATGAGAAGGTATCTTTTCATTTTTTTCTCAGCTCTTAAACGTGCATCTTGACCATACACGAGCACGAGAGAGATAGAAAAGGTGAATGTCAAAGGGCAGCGACAAAGTAATTCCTCTTCTTAGCTTTCTCCGTCAGGAAAATATCGACATAATTTCTCTTAAGGTGTGTAAAATAACGAAAAAATAAATTATCATCTTCTTTTTCCCAGTTTTAGAGCCGGAGCGGCTAAAAGACGGATTGAAACTTCAAGAAACTGTGTGGGAGTAGATCGTCCGAGAAAAATCATTTTACGCCCACCATTGACTTCGGTTGAAATATGATAAACCACGTAACTCAGGTTGTTCTGTTGCTTATGCAGTATTTTGTATCATTCCACTTCTTCCAGTTCTTCTCGGGAATTCTCTTTGGTTTCTTGTCCTTGACAGCCTTTCAAACTAGTTATTCACAGCTTGTCAATATCATGCTGGCTTTATATTCAGCATCAGACTCTCTGGGAGCAGAGTTTCATTCTGCTCAAATATCATTACCTACATCGATACTATATTACACATTTTATTTAATACACGCTGACAGTCAAGTCTACAGTGTACACCAATCGAATCAAGAGTTTGTCCCTTGCGTTTTTCCAGCTTTCTGTGGATATAAGGAAGTGTATAGCGATGTAAAGTTGAATTGCGATCCGAAAAACCCAGTGTATTTCTTTCTATGGGCACTTTTGCTTGGAATAAGAATGGGATGCTGTGGATGAAGTGAAAGTGAAGTAGGTTTACTAGCTCTTCACAAGTGCTATTGATTTTTTTCCACTTTAGAGCAGAGCTACAGCTTATACTACCAAAAGATACGATGTGGATCTCCATGCCGTGGTTTGGCTTCCGTTTTTCGGGGTTGTAGTGTAGGTACGTTGTAGTAGTTTGTATAAAGTAGTCCTTCATATCTGTAGAATTGTACCATGCTATTTAGTTCAGTTTTTATATACAGAAGTAAGTAGAATGTATCTGTAAGTAGTAGTGTGGCTTTTAGTTGTGTAAGTTTGCTTAGTACTCCCACTCCCAAAGAATCTGTAGGAAAAGCTTTATATCTGTGTAGTCTTCTCTTCGTATTGCGTTGCATTACATTATTTGTATTATTACACTTACTCTTTCTGCTCACATTATTCGTTTGCTTGATTTTATTTTATTTCCAACTCTTTTCCTTCCCGTGACTTGCGTTTAGAAAGAAAGGGCTGACTAGCTGAATGTGTTTTTCTTGTCTTGTCTGCTTTTCTATTCTTGTGAACACCGATGTATGTAAAGTTTGCTTTAAAAAGAAGGTTTTCTCGAATGGGTGAATCTTATATTATTCTCTCTCTAAGGTTTTCTACGGCCTTTTTGCGGATTCGGATTCTAAGACTAAATCGGTGAATCGGCTTTATAGAGGATGTAAAGATTTAGAAACGTTTACCATTTTTGTTAAAGGATTTTCTACGAACATGGCCACTCTTTCAGAAGTATCGGTCAACAGTTAAGGCATACCCATTTTATTCATAGTGTATATTAGAAATTCGGTCAACCGATATCGTTTTTGAGTGAGTTGCATAAAAATTGTTTACTAAGGCTGCAGCGTGGAACAGATCTTCTCCAACATGAAAGATGATGACAACAACGTTATAATACAAAGGAAGTAATTTTGTTATATACACACATATATGCATGATATTATAAATTGTCATCATATAGCACCACACTGTCATGTCAAGTGTCCCGAAATTAAAATCTCAATTTTTTCCTGCAGAGAAACTTGAAACTACTAGATGGTAGAAGTGATTGATGGATGGGACAGAATGAATAAGATCCTTTCTTCTCAACTTTGTATTTGCTGTTTTCTTTCTCATCTCTCTCAGTGTAAGTTTTTTACTTGAATTCTTTCTGTGCTGGTTATGGTTGGCTGCTACCGGCTCAGAAATCCGTAACCGTCGAATAGAGTGTCTGGTATGTAGTTACTTCGATACATTCTATTATGTTATTGGCTGCATAGACCATGCATTCTCTAGAAAAACAGAAATACGAAAACAAGGGAAGAATGATCGGCTGCCAGACCATTGGCAATTCACGGTTAATTCTTCTGTCCTATTTTGATTCAGTTGTTCTTGTTCTGTAATGTATTTACTGTCCGAAATAGAGTGGTGATGGTAGCATCGCTTAAGACCTAATCAACTGGATGATAAAAAGAAGCGGAAATTGGATGAAAATATAAAAAATGGGGATTCGTCCAATTTGGAATAATGGATGATAGCAAGAGAACTTTTGAAGTATGTAATTTGTAATTAGATCGGATATAATCTAACGAAAGGGAAGAACATCCACATACGTCATCACACGCTTCTGTGTATATATACACTGTGGTGACTGTAGTCGCCGATTTAGTCGAAATTGAATTTGTTCCTTGGAAATGGCCTAAATAAGTAACTAATATGATTTATCTCTCCTTCGATTCTAATTTTCCCGAGAAGCAAAACAAGAAAATCCTTGCGCATTGCCGGGTTGGGTCCTTTCCATCTTATCCCTTACACATTCAACGAAACACAAGATATAGTAGCGTTACTATAAATATACAGTTAACAGTTGTACCTATTGCTATAATTACAAAGTGAAGTAGCTTATAGTTTGTAGAATATTCATTCTTTGTTAGCATATCCCACTGTGTGCTCTATGTATTTTATACAGGAGAGTTGTTCAACTGCATTCTTTGCGTTGTTTGTCAGTTGTGGAGATTCGCAACTCTTCCAACAAAGGAGTGTAACTTGTGAGGCTTCTGCTGAATCTAACAACGTGACTTGGCAGCTTTCCTAATAAAGTAAATTACTTGTAGCTAATTAATTCCTTTATGTGATTACAACAAGATGGATGAGCAAAGGAATTTTCAATTTCAGATGAGTATTAATTTTTAAGTGGGTAGAAGAGTAGCACACAGAACAGCGGCATGATTTCCGAAGTTAATTCATAAACCGTTTACATGGAAGTTCTACTTTATCTTTTTCCTCTCAGAGCTTTGTAAATACCACACCATTCCTGCTTAGTGTTTTGATTACAAGCGAATAGTTCACACTTTTGAACTTTGTGATAATTTGATGTGCGGAGAATCAATTTTAAATAAAACTACTAACAAAATAGTAATTTACCATTGTGTGATTTTGTATTTTATTTTGTAAGTGAGCTAACCATTTCCACTTAAATTATATCTGCATTCTGTTCTGTGTGATGCGTAAAGCTCCGTTTGTTTTGATGTTTGAGCAATAATAAGCAAAGTACTGGAAACAGTAAAGATAAGCTTTGTACTTTTCAATTATTAAGGTATTGTTGAAGTACCCATTAAAGCATAATGTCGTGGAAGCAATAAATAAACGTATGATCATTTCTTCCAGCTCTTCAATCAAATTATAGCGTCAAAAACCAAGAAGTAACTGTACATACACTCTGTTCGATATTAGTCTTCATGTCTGGGAAAAACTTCGGTGTCTGAAAGACTTTTACATGATGTGAAGGGAAGAAGTGAAACATGAATGGAAACTTGTACAATGGATATGAAAACGAATATTTGGTGACTGCATGGGAGAGCATCCTGAGCAGCCCAAGCTATTGAAAAGATTCGAGGAAGAGAAAAAATGCCCAAAGACATTCTGTGTAGATATGTATGAGTAATACAAATACTGAAAAGACACGAGAGAATGACTGAGACTCGTCTTCAGGCTCGGACAGATGAGATGGTAACAATGAAATTGTACACAACAGGGAAAAGGCTAAATCAAATCAAAGTGATGGTGTGCACCATAGGTAGTGTACGTTACGTGAGTCTATACGGACAACAAAAAGAGCAGGTAGACACAGTAGACAGCAGAAAACTCGTAGTAAAAGATGAAAATGAGAAACATCTCTGGAGGAAATTATTTTTCCTGGAAAATCTTCTCAACTTTGTGCTGCCATTGCTTTACAACTAATATTCTTTGGCTTTCCCTTTACTTTCTTCTTGTACGTTATCGTTGTGTTCTGAGAGGAGTCCTGATATCATGGGCTAAGCCCTGCTTGTGCGGAGATCCTGGAGATAGCATGCATTTGTAATATTATTATTGTTGTTTTGTGGACTTGGCAGTTTCATATCCCGTACACAAGCAGTAAGCATGTAGGTATGTACTTACATTGTCATTGTCAGTGTCTATGTCTGTAATATAGTTGTAAAAACTTGTGTGGGATACTAAGGATTTAATATTTTTGGTTCTGGACGTTGGGATTTTGTCAGGTTTGCTAGTAGTAGAAGGTTTTGTTGATGCCCAAAGCACCGGGAGGGGCTGCCTCGTCCAGATGATATGATTCGAGTATTTGCTTGTAGTTAATACTGAGAGCTGTTCTATGAAGGACGATGACCGTGACGGCCGTCATTATAATCACTCGAGCGACATAATGGAACTCTGAAGGGAAGATCAAGAATTCCCAGTACGGAGCAAACTTCCGGTTCCACTTCCAAAACCCGTTGATCAAATTGCACAAGGCGGAGCTTATCGAATTGAAAGTGGCAGCCGTTCCACTAGTTTTACTGGCAAATGGGATATTGACGTCTTTAATAGCTGAATTGTAGTCGTAACTGCCACAGCTATTTGGACTTGAATTACAGTTTGGCTTCGGCCTTTCTTTCCACTCGTCCCTGCAAAACAAATTAAAGGGAAAGATTTTCTCCGTGCGAACGCAGTTTTCTCTGAGGACCTTGTTATTGTTGATAGTGATAGTAGTTGTTGAATAGGACGAAGAAGGACCTTGTAATCCAATGTCCGCCTTAGACTTTAAATAGGACACTTTCTTTTCCAATTCACATTTTAACGGGTCGGAGTCGCTAGACAAACTAAGTTTGGCGTGAGCCGACAGGTTCACGCGTACTCCCGTAGGACTCATTTCCGTTCCTTTTTTCAACCGAATAGACCAAGGCTACCTCTTCTTCTTTTTCTTCTGTTCTTTCTAAACTTACTTTTATTTTTGTCTGTCTTGCTTTGCCTGCCTCGACTTGACTTCCTTTACTGCGGCTTACTCAGTGGATTTTCCTAACTTTACTCCTTATTTTCCTTTCCTCCTTCTTCTTTTTGTTCTTTACTTCGTTTATTCTCTTCCTTTCGGTAAATCCTCGTTTCGTTTATTCTCGCTCATCAGCAACCGGTATACATACTAAAGGATACCAATAAATAAAGCAGCATGCGTTATTTTCTTCGTGTACCACTACTATTAACTTTATATTTGCTTTCTCTCACTCCCTCTCCTGTCTTGTATTCTTGTACTCTCTTGATTGACGTTTTGTATGCAGGCATACAATTACTTTTTCTACCACGTTTGCTTTCTCAGTACAAAGTGATTTAGTGTAAGTAGGTGTAGTATATACGTTTTCAAGTTGGGCTAGATTGTATTAGTCTGCTTTATATATATCTCCTTTTCCTTGCTTAGTTAGTTAGTTCACCTCACATCATTACACTTCAATTTGCTACAGCTCTTGAGAAATTGGTTTGAACTTGGTTGGGAATAAGCTTCTTTCCTCCTTTTCTGCTGTTTTTTTAGTATTTCTGTTGTGGACCTGTCTTAGCAGTAGTGTCTTCTCTTTATCTCCCACACACAAGACAACCCGACGCTATGCTCTGTTTATGGAGAGAGAAATGAGTTACAGTCACATAACGAAAACAAAATGGAAACTAAGTAGGTGTGTGTTATACGTGTATGGTTGTAAGCAAACCAAACCGTTAAATGAACTCGAACAACTTAGTTTATTTGAGTTGGTTAACTTGGCAGGTAGTGCGGCAGAATCATTTCGGGTTTCAATGTAAGTACACAAACGATTCAACTATTAGGCAAATATCTTTTCCTCGTTTGAATCACCACAATATGAAATTGGGCAGAAAGTCTTGAAAAAAGAGATCAGTCAATTTTTACTGGATTGGCTTTAATTCCCACGTTATTATTATAGGAGCGACAGAATTAAATTACTACAATAGAATTAGATCAATAATCACTTGCTTGTTTGTCTCGTCAGAAATACCATTTGAAAAGGATTTTAAGGACAAAAAAATTATGTAGCTTGATGAATGAAAATCTGAACTAGTTTAGATAAAAGTTACTTTCCTTTATTATTATTACTATGCTGCTTGCACTTACTAATACGGACTACTAGACTAAACTTTAGATTTATTTTCGTTCCTCACTTACACGGGGAGAGTCACAGTTAGTAATAAGGTCGGTGTTTTATTTTATTGAAAACATTTCTGAGAATTTTATGAATAAAGAAAGTTTGAAAGGTAAAGGATCGCACATTATACTTCCGTCAACTTTGTCAAACTTATTTATGTGAAAGCAAAGTTATTCAAGCGAGAATTCTACACTACTTCTGTCAAAATAGTACAAACACCTTGTACCCGTCCGTGGGACTGTGTATGCGTGGACATAAAGAGAGTTTAAAAGTTAGGTTTTTAGCAACTTGTGTAAAGTAAGTTACTAAAGTAGGTACATCATGCACGCACACACACCACACAACAAAAAACAAACTTTTAAGAAACACAATTTATGACTGTTCATGTAGATAGTATAAAGTAATGTGTGTTCCTGAAGCCGTCAATGTGACAGCAACATGTAAATTCAACGAAAACTTAAAGCTCCTAGTTGAATTGCTGACTTCTGCAGTCTCATGTGTTACGTGTACGTATTTACACTGGAGAAAAATGTAATTTAAACATTTAATATCCGTCTCAACGTATAAGAAATGGAGAGACAGACTAAAATAACTCACTGATTACAATATTAAATTGAATAGGTACTTAAGGGTGCCTATTCATTTGTTAAATACTCATTATTCACTCTTTATCAAAGGACACCTTATTTCATTGTTAACTCAAAATCCAAACAAAAAACTGTATTGTATTGTGTATGGAATAGGTATATATAGAATTATTCTTGGTGTATATATAGTAGCTTTTTCTAAATCTATAGTATATAGTAGTTCTACATATAAAAAATTTAATGCAATGAGTACAAAACAAACTTACCTTTTGATCAGACAAACACCGTAAACGTGATATGATTGTCTACTACTTTGAGTTAGAACGAATGAATGGAATATAATTGACTGCTGCCAAGTGCAGTAATCAAACCACAAAGAGAAAGGTCACAATCAAAGAAAATAATATGCAAACACTTGACAAGGTTTCAGCAGAATTATTTTAGCCTTAAGCTTCACGAGTGAAAAGACTCTTTTCTATAGAACAAACTGAACTTGTCTCTCAACTGTTTTATTGTTCTGTGTTAACTTGTGGACTTTTTCTTTCTATTCTTTGTGCAAGTTTGTAGATGCAAGCAATGATGACGTTGCTTATTACAGTAATTAACAGCGAGGTTTCCAGCCAAGTCGAAATATAGAACCATTCAATGCTTTTACTTACTTTTCGCTCGAAGAAATTTAATGTACTCATGTGTAACTACTATAGTACTGCACTATACAACAGCACGATAATTAGGCGAAACAAATATCGACGAAATGTTTATTTATAGAAAAGCAAAGTATCACAATTTACCAGAGAGACACTGCGGTAATGGTCTAACTTGTGTTTCTACTATACATATAAATAGTAAGCAATAATTGAATAACTCGAACAAATAATATAAACTCGGGTGAAACTGATATGCTTAGTAGTTATGTGTCAGAATAGAGCTCCAAAGTCAAAAGTGCAAACATGTGTGTCGGACGAAAGGAATAGACCGAAGCCAAGTTATACATAAGACATAACCAAATGAAACAGTATGGCAGCTACAGTATAGGCATAAACAGACTCCCAGTGACTTTTACGTCATCTTATTATAGCCGCACTAAAGTGGACTTGACGCTTGGTACGTATAAAAACAAATGTAAAAATCCGGTAGTAATAGTTTTTACATACAGAGAATATTACTACAATAGCCGTCCCATGCCGCCCCACCTTTGCGCAATGCAAGTGTATTTATTACTCTGGTATAGATATGTATTACACTTTTTATTGTATTAACGTACCTCTGGTATATCTATAAGAATTATAACACCCAACCTAATCTTAGTTTCAAGGAGAGATTCAGGGCACAGTAGCCATGCTGCACATGATATTTGTATTTTTAAAGGAGATTTTTTATCTTGGGACATTCTTTCAAGTTAAAAAATGAGTTTTAACCATATGACACGAAGTAAAATGCATTGCAGTCATGACTAAGCATCATAACGCAAGGGAAATAAACCAGAGCCAATTCCACGAGACTACATGCTAAGGTACCTATACATTATACACTGGTGTGTAAGTATGTTGTTGTAAGTGCAAAATAATACCACCACCACGACTGCAGCTAAAGCTACACAAGTATTAGTAGTACATAGGTACGTTGCAGAGATGTATCTATGCTGAATGAAGAAAAGATGAAAAAACATAAAGGTGACACCGTGGAAGGAAAGTGCAGTATGGAGGGAAGGCAATGTGCATTTTATTTTATGACTTTTAAAACTAGGCTATGCTTACAGACTGGAAAGTAGAACTGAAATGGAACGCAGTGAAATACAACAACACGAGAAGATTACGTAAAGGATATCTTTTAGAGTAGGTTAGCCTGCTAAAAGTTATTACTTTGCCAGCCTCACGTATGATAAGACATGTCATACATTCGGAAAGCACAGTCTTCCCTTAATAACTGTAATATCCGTAATAACAACAGTCACTACATGCATAGTAATAGAAACACCGTCGTCGTGTGATAAGCTTTAGCGGTACGAGATGTACTTAATATAGTAGAAAAACCTATATGGGTATTATACAGTAGAAAATACACGACTTGGTATATTGACTCCGACTGTATATGAGAATTCATATTGAGGAACTTATTCTTCTTCTGTCTTTGCTACATCTACACTTATAGTATAGGTACTTCAATGGGATGTTACATAACTACTATTACATTATGCAAGTTTATATTTTATGCTTGCTTCAGTAGCTTGCTACAGTCAGTTACGTTTTCTTCCATTGAGTTCGTCCGCTCTTATCTTGTCAGAATAGAAAAGTTTGGCAATACTCCCAGAGCCTTCCTTTATATTAGTGGCAATAATTTTGCACGAGTAACTATTGTTATGTAACTTCTTATATCGCACTAAACTAAATCCATGTACTACTATATATTATCTTTGCAGTACTTTTACGCTAATCTTCATTCTCTCTCCAAGCTGCGTTTGTTCCCAAGGAGTAACAGAGATAAATAGTACATGATAAAGACTAACCAAGCAATACAAATTCAATATAACGCCCTTCCTTTCACCCACTTAAATCTAATCTTACAGGCAGCTCGTAGAAATATTACCCTTGCAATGTTCCCTGCTGGAGGATGTTGCATTACTGTGTGGAGTGTGGATAGAGGTACACGGAAACAGCACAGGTAGAGAAAGAGTAAAACACAGCAACATGAATTTATTACATGGAAGACAATCTTAAGACTAAAATATGTCGTGGTGAATTACACAGAAGTAATATTGGCACTAAGTAAAGCTAAAATGTAATTTATTACTTTATGCTGCTTATAAAAAGGGGAATGTTATCATTATCAAGTGTAGCACAATATTACAAATTGTTATTTGTAGGTAGTTTGTTTATGAGGTTGAAATATTTATTCCATGCTGCAGGAAAATTATAGAGCAGGCTTTGTTCAAGGTAGCATTCATATGTTCTGCTCTTGCTCATTGCATAAATATTTGAATATGTCAAAGTGCATTAATGTGAATGTGACTGTTGCGTTATAGCTGTATTAACTTGACATATCATTGATATGTATCATAAAAATATGAAACTGGAACTATTTTAGTAGGGAGGAAACAACGTAAAGTAATAAACAGAAACACATAGTCTCTTTATATACGCAAGACAATTTTATGCCCGTTTCAAACAGTGTCTTCTGGAATAATATTATACATTGTACATGGAATAGACTACTAAAGTTATATGTAACCCTTTGCGATGTGGTAGCGCGCAGACAGAACCTAGGATGTTGTAAATATTCCACAAACACACTAAATAAAACTCCTGGGTATTCTCCCTCAATGTCGACATACCAAGAATTCTGAGACGCAGTAAATTCCATGTCTGTTCCTTTGGTGGTCGTTCTGTCGGTTTCATTAAAATGTCAAACGATTTACTTTAAACAAAGCAAAAATCATTTCGTTTTAAGCTTCATGCTGTCACGTCAGGAGCAAATTATGTTAGAAATGTAAACACACCTAAATCAGAGTTATAGACCAAAGCAACGCAATGGTTTCATAATTGCTGCCCACACAAATTCATTAGTTCATATGTAAAGTGTAAACACATGGCTTAAAGCGCTACTTTACACATACGCAGACATCAAACAACAAAAGATTTTTCGCAATCCGTATTAATTGCAAAATTAATTTATATTTGGTTACACTCTATATCAAAGAGGGAAATAGAAATACGCAGATTTAGAATCATGCCCTTATAACAATAAAATTAGATATTTAGCAAGCTTCAGTAATTCGGTGAAATTATTTTGTGGTAATGACGGTTTGCCCCCATTATTAGACAACGTAATTGTTTTTTATGGTTTCACTCTGTCCCTGTGTCCGTTCGTCCGTCTGCATACACCATAATTCAAGAACGGTTTCCGCTAATGGTTTTATAATTGCTGCACGTACTATTGCGGTCCTGTTCTAGGTTAAGTTCGCAGATGAGGTCAACTACTTCGTAAACTTTGACACTTTGACATTAGCACATCTTTATGTTACTGATATAACAGCTAGTGTACAGATCTTAAACTGAGAAACTAAATGATAAATTAAAATCCATTGACATTCGATTTAGCATTACCCAGACATTGCAGACTTACCAACAATTGACAAAATTATTACATTTCGTATAAAACAGTGCATTATTATAGTATGCTATGCTCTGCTTTAAATACTATGTTTATTTACACCCGGTGTTGAAAGGTTTATTTTACCAGAGTGGTGATTTGGAAACTGTAAAGCAATTGCTATAATTGCTTTCTCTAGATTTCCTAGAAGAGTAATTATTAGCACTAAATAGAATGTGCGACAAACACAATAGCAACGTGCTATATGTATACTAATAAGATATATAGGTATGTAATGGTCGAATATTGTTCATTAGATTAGTATACGTTATAATATGATTTAATCACAGTTCGACAAAGGATTGGATTCCGTTGCGTCGCAGTTGGTACCTAGCCTACAAAGCACTCTACCTTGAAAGGAAAAGTAAACCACTAGATTAATTATTAATTAGAACATGAACAACACCAGGCCCAAAACTACAACACGATGATACTTTAAAATGGTTATGTAAGAAGTCAAACATCGAATGCTTTTACTAATACTTTTGACTTATGGGCAACTACGCAAATAAAGCTACCTAAGCATTATTATGTGTTGGATGCAACACTTTTGTTAAAGTTTTGTCTGTCTGTCTGTCTGTCACATGTGTGTCACACGCCCACATCCTGTCTCACACTAGTACAGATGACAGCGAAACTAAATTCACTGTATAATGTGTAGACATTTTAGCCACATCTATTGTCTGCCAATCCAACACTCACTTAAATCCGTTTAGTTTACCATGGTTTATTTATTTCAGCCTGACATAATTTTATGTATTATACTACTTTCAAAATATCAACCCAAAGTATACTGTTAAGAGGAGTGTTATGAGAGAGATACTTAACACTTAATGAAGCAGATAACACCCCAAATGTCTGGTTCTCCTCCATTATCAAATCCTAGATACGTCCTTACGATATAATATATTTACGTCCATTTGCTAATGGTTTATTATTCGTATGGAAATCTGAAACATGTCAAGAGGGCGAATACAACATCCACGGTGAAAACTAAAATACTTTAATACCTTCTCACACAGATCTATCTCCTGTTCTGTGGTAGACCAACTAGTTGGAGCTGAAGAAAGGAGAAAATCGTGGAAAAGAATCCCCGTTACATTGTATCGTATATATTTTTCCCTGTTGAGAATTTCATAAGAAAACTGAAGTCATCGTAGAGAAGTCATCTGATACATAATTTATCTGAGTCAAAAGTGCAAGTCGATGTAGCTGTTCCATGACGAGGCGAGTTAACTGTTCAACGAAGCCTTTACATAAGAAGTTTTACAAGATTCCTATATACACGCCAATGCAATGTAATATGTAGTACATATCTTTCTTGTCGCTGCTAAAAGACGTTAAGTGTGTGGCACTGACGTCGCAGTAGTGGGTATGATTTTAGTTGCCTCCTCATTTTACGTGTAGCTAAACAAGTTTTACTTATTCACATCTTCTCCGGGCTGTCCTCTTTCACACACTTCACTTTTGAGTATTTTCTTAATGTTTTTTCTTTGTGTCATGTCATGGAGCTGACAGGTTGCATTATCACCAGTTAAAAGTGACAGTCGTATTTCAAGCGTAACTCATGAAACACAATATTTCTGTGCTGTAGTTCCAGAAGTGAAAAACGCACTTTAGAATTACTGTGGAAGTATGTGAGACCTACAACGGAGAATTCTTTCAGCCACCATCAATTTACGGACGGTTTGCGAATTTAAACGCAAAAATCAAATTAACATTTAATACGTGAGTCGTGAGTTTGTGAAAAAGTTGAATGTACTCTACAGCATTCAGTAGTAGTAACCGTAATACGGTAGTAGCCACAAATGCCGAATATCTTTTCGGGTTGCAATGTAAATGCAAATTGAAGTGGTATCGTATATTATTTGGACTACTATGCACGTTTATAGAGAGAGAGAGTAAATGCCTCCTTTAAAAATTAGACACGCTATCACACGCATTCCACATCAACTCTGGTAGAGATACACATGGAACGCATTTATAAGCTTGGCTCGTCGTATTTATAAGCATTATACTTCTGTCCCATTCTTTCTCTACAGCCGCATGTTCATGTATGAATTACAGTTGCTTTTAACTCACAGAGAAACTTTCTCTGAGCTTTCACTTTGCGTCTTTCACACTTTTTTCTGCTCTAGATGGAAAATCGTTCCGGGTAAAGCATGGCAAGCGGCTGTGTGCGATATGAAATTGCTTTTTCATATTTTTCTCATCTTTGATGATATGATGCGAAGTGATAGGAAAGTTATGCTTCACTTCCATTTCTTCTACAGCCCCGCTTATAATGTGTGATAGTGGTACTAGTCGTGACTTTTTCCACGCAAAATGTTATTTTCCCTTCCTGGTGGAACTGGAAACCTTGTCTATCTCTGTAGTCTCTCTCTCTCTCTCGTAAGGTTATTTCCTTGCCCTTGTCTCGTCATGTTTTGCTGACGTTAGTTATGTCGTATATGAAGCTGGAGAAATTTACTCCTGCGACCCCGTTTCACGAAGACGTGCCGCAGAATTTCATTACTTTCATTCCACTAAGCGAACAAGTTACACTTTCACTCAAATCACTCTTATACCATGGGACCTCATTATTTTTCTTGCCCATTTAAAATTTTTGTCTTCTTGACTAAACATTTGTGTTGCCTTTCCAGATTTTAATAAACCAACAGAGAAAAAACCAGATTCCAACTTGACTTGCGTGTCATTCGTTTCCTTTGGTCTAGATTGTACATCTATAACGATTTCTTCCTGCTCAAATTGGAACAGCAGAAAATTCTTTCCCAGAATTTATGGGATTTACTCTTGAATTTCTATACTTATATCGATACTGGAGAAAATTGCAAGTGAAAATAAGCACTTGTGTCTTTCTTTCTCCTTTCCATGTACATTAAATATAGAGGATGTGGAGCAGCATCATATGCATTCAAGTTAGACATGTTAAAAACTAAGAACAGAGTAGAAAATACAAAAGAATAGTAATATAACATACCTACAACTGTTTCCTTTCTTTTTGGAATTGCTTCAATAGCAGCCTTGGCTAGGCGTGACAATGAATCCACATTTACAACTATGTTCACGATCAAAATACGTTCACAGAATTTCAGATCTCTGTACTGATCCTTTTCTAGTTTTCATACTTATTTTATGTACTCGGCAATATACCTTTTGCTTTGGTTCACACACAACGATCAGAACGATCTCTCCACAGTTCATGGAGAAAGTGGCGGTATTTCGTGAGTAAAAGATATGAGACTATTCAGTTTTAGAACGCTAGTATTTCCCTCTCCTCTTTTCTACCGCTGTTCATCAGACAATGGGAGCGACCTCGAAAACTTTGCCAAAAGTTTCCTTGTCGTGTCTTCGTATACTTAGAACGATATACTACAATCATCATGTATAGAACTTTTGCTCATGTCAGTAGAGTCGAGTGGTCCACTTCTCTTAAACAAGTCTAGTCATGCTCTCGCACTACAACCAAAGTCAATTTAACCGGACTCAATACATACCCCCTAAAGGACTTAAATAGAATAATTTATTCACCTTCACATTACGTGCAATTGGAATTGCAGCAACTTAACACGAAATTCATACAATGAGTATCTATACTATACGCTATAGTATGCTATAATAAATATATAAAATCAGTGAGGACAGAGTAATACCGTTTGTTGCCATTTTTCTATGCACACTGTATTTTCAAGAAAATATGAACCTTCACTAATTAAATCAAAGCAATGAAGTGAACAAATAATATTACAATACCTATAGATATAGGGCAAAAGCACATAATTACTAAAATAATATTAAATATTTTATTTCAAGTTCTTGTAACTTGTAACCATTCATTTCCAATCTAAAGGTTAAAAGCCACGATAGATAGGTTTGTAATTAGGAATAATATGGTAAATGGACTAACCTTCCATAATCAAAACTTAATTTCTATCGCTAACTATCGCAAGGAAGTCGATTAAAACGTGCCAAATAAAGCAGTTGCATCTTTTGTCAAAGAATGAGATTTGCTAAAATATTGTTATTGAAATCTTAGGTAAATAAAACTAAATGTGTACCTATCTTTTATTTTTGATTTTGGAATTATGTCCATATGATACAACAATATATCTGTAGCACCTGAAATGCTTAAGGGAAGGAGAAAGTCTCGATTACCGCAAACAAATTGCGAAAGACTCTGCCGCATGCGATACCTACGAAACTATAACTTACTCTAAACTTATAAATAAGAGTGACCAAAGAACTTCAAGAAATTTGATTTATGCTTGATTCTATCATACATAACTAAAGATAAGTGCTGCGAATAATGTTCTATTGGTCTGTAAAGAGCGGAACACGTAAACTGTAATAATATTTCCGGCAAGAGAGACTTCTTTATTCTGCTGCGCACAGTTGCAGCCAACAAAATAGACTCATAAGAATAAGTTTCTTTTCCTTTATTTCCTTTACTTCGCTGTGATTTACTGTGTTACTTTCTGTATTCAGAACTGATGTGACAGACAGCCGGGTTGGGTTTGCCTTGCCATACAGGAGATGCACCATACGTAGAAAACAAAGCTCTGAGACAAATGCATGGCTAACTCGTTCTAACAGTGCACATCTCCACCGAATATCAAAGCTAGTAGTAGTCCCAGATTGTGCTTATGTGCAAGTCCATTCGTCTTAAAATATGGAAGGCTGTTGTCTGACTTGGTTACGTATAGCCTGGATAAGAAAGGTGCTTTCTCTTTTCCTTCACGTTGTCTACTAACTCACAAATATTTCTGGAGAAACCGGGTAGTTCATCATATGCTACCATGCCAGACGAAATTACACCAAACCTTTGAAAATGAACGATATTACTATTATATTCAGTTTGGTCTCGTCCTTTGGAATACCTATACAAACCTTGAAGGATAACGTAGTTCTACGTTATCCTTCAAGGTTTTCGGTTTGGTTTGAGTTTTCGTTGAGTCGTTTTGAAACAACTCCTCCTCTGGAGACTGTAGTCTTTGTAGCATGTCTTTACTCTGTTGTCGTGTGCATAAAGAACACAGTGTTTGTAATATGGTTTTGTGGTTTGCGTGCGACCGATGACAGATGCTTGTATTTGGAGTGGTTGTAAAAGATATGAACTGTGGATGGTTCTTTGCACAATAAGCTTTCCCAACATTCTATTTAGTAGACGACGAAATCGCTTGTTGTCACCAACGCAAAATAAGCTGTAAAAAGAACGCTGGTTGGATAAAAAGCTGAATTCATTCAACACAAAATCGCTACATACAACTAAATCGGGTTTGCTTCCTTATAGTTGCAAATAATGGAAAAGTATAAAGTTCAGAGTTCTTTATTCGCTTAAGAAACTCCTCTTAATACTCTTTTTTATGAAAAATAGTTAAATCTAGACAGACTCTAAGACAGACTCTGAAGAATGGTGTCAGGTAAGGTAGTAGTAGTAAATCCAATGCTAATATTAATATATTAATATTCAGAGTGCTTTTCAGTTTACCATACCATTGTCATGCTATACTTACGCATAATTTTATTAAAGCCGATGAACAGGGTACGCAATTTATTAAAACTGCATCCTTAGAAGTTTAATATACACAAACTCACAAACATATAGCTCAATGAGACCTTTGTGAAAAAATCTATTCCCTTTTCGTAAAACGTACAGGTATAACTGTTATAGAAGTTGAAAATAATATTATTTAGGTACCTATATAGTGTTCTTCTGCTATTGTTACTCTAATCCAAGGGATTTTTGTGCCACTAGTGGAGGGGAACTAATGCCTACGAGAATTTACACGTGGCAAGGCAACAGCACAGAAAAGCACAATAGAAATATCAAAGCACGAGGCTAATAAACCTGTGGGAGCTCACTCTCAGGCTCCCCAGTTCAAGACTTAACAACACAGCAGTATTCTTTTTGTGTTGCCTTTCCTTGATATTAGATTAGCCACAGTGTTCAATTGAAACCAATGCATAAAATCTCTTTCTGCCCTATATAGACTACCAAATAGTAAAGACTCAATTCAGAAACCTGTCCAGTATATATGACGCGCGTGTACGCGTGTAGGTGAGTCGGTTCTTTATCCTCTTGTGGCTTACCCCGTAGTAAAATTAAATGGAATACATCCATTCTTATGGAAAGCAACAATAAGGAATCACGGTAATAATAGAACTATACAGGGTTCACAACGTAATGAAATGAAAGAACCCATAATATGCTAAAAATAGTGCTATGACTTTAAAAAACGTACGTTCTACATACTATAATCATATCCATACGTTAAGCTTTCTCCCATACAGAAATCTCTCTTTCTGTAATATCCCAGAAATGAAAACATAACAGCGTCCGTCAATTATCGGGTTGTGTATGATTATTCATATAATATAATTGAGACTAATACTGCATAACAAGTATTCTAGGCTGATTTATTAGAAAATTAGCTTTCTTTAAATTAGTACTATATAATATAGTAGTGTGTTCAAATGGAGTAATTTTTGCCAAAGAAAAGTTTAATTCGAGGCAGAAAAATTCAGAATTTATAGCACTAGCCAGGCAAAGTTAAAAGTATAGTTAATCCGAAAGGATAAGTATTACGTCTTATTGGGTGAATTCATATTTTTAGTGAAGAATTTATTTCCTTGATTTCTATTCTATTTAATAGACTACACTGGAAAGGTTACATTATTAACTAACGAAGTTACTATATAGAAAGAGCAAAGCTGTCCGTCCATCGTCTGGTCCTTTACCACGATAACTCAAGGTCAAGAACGATATGAGTTACTGACTTCCAATTTGCTACACATACTATTGAGGTCCTGGTCGAGGTTAGATTCGCAGATGAGGCCGATTAGTCAACCCCTTCATGAACTTTGACACCTCTACTTTAAGAACGGTTTGCGATAATGACTTCAAACTCGGTACAAATAGTCAACTGGCCCTTGGAAAGGCTAAATTCGAAGATGGGGTCAATCGGTCAACTCCTTCATGACCTTTGACACATTGAATGCCTTTGTGTACCAGGACTCGTAAGTATGCTCCGAAGTAACAGATAAGATACTGTACGTATTTAATAGCAATCCCTGTGAGGGCAATTCAAATGTAAATTTCCTATACGAACGAAGCCAACATGATATTATAATATCATGTTGAAAAACTATGTATAAATACATAGTTTTTCAAAAAAGGTTAAAAAAATTTCTGTTACGAAGTAACGTATATCATCGACTCACAATCAGTCTATTATATCTTAACAAACTGCGACATTAAATAGTAATAAATTGAAATCGGTCGACTGATTTTGTAGTAGCAACGACGATGACCCAATGGTACACTACCATGCATCAATTGATTTCCACAAACGTAAAAATATTAAGCAAATTAACTTGTAATTAAACCTTTCCATAACAGGTTATTACAATGCATTGCTGTTACATTTGCAAGGTCAAGTACAAATTAATCTATTATATCTGATATGACAGTATTTAGGTTAATAATTATTTTTGGAACATTGATCTGCTGGCGTTTTCATACATAATTAATAATTACATACCTAGATATGGCATTAAATAAATAATTATATCGGTTATTTCAAACACAGCACAGTCATAAATAAACCATGTAATTATAGACACTATTATAAGGCAGGCAGACGAAACGGCGAAAGTTATGTACCTAATGTTTATTTTTTATAACCATTTGAAGGTGTGTCTCATTCCTTTTTCACGTGAAACCATTAGCCATTAAAGTTTGCACACTCTATTCCCCTAATCTTTGCATAAAGGAACAAATACAATAAGCTTAAAAGAGTCCTCAGAACAAGTCAAAAAGACTTCCATTTGTAAGTTTCCGTCTCATTTTCTCATTTGCTTTACAAGTGAATGAAGTCGCACTTTAGCTTTCGTCATTCCTCTGGTTACTTAGAACTTCATTCTTGATTTCTCAGATTGTCGACCGTGTTCATTTTTGTCAACGTCAACTTTCATCTACTATCTTGTCTTTTGCACTTACATATCTGCAGTATAGTATTATAGTAGCACAAGTCAGGACAAAAGACAAATCCTATAACTACACACTTAACTAAAAGTAAATATGCTTCTAATGTAAAGCCTGCATACATCTATATACGTATAGTTACTACATAGTAAGTGCTGTATATATTCCACGCTACTCTTGATGTCCATATCATGCTACGTTGCTTTCTGTATTGAGCTCTCATTCTTAACTTCTCATATATATATAGAATAGAAACAGTAATAGTACTTAACAGAGGAGAAAGAAAGTGAAAGAAAGTCTCATTTCATTAGCACGCTCCATTGAACATGAAACAGCACTACATACATAACCTAAGTAGGTATTACTATAAACACGACTGAAGAGCGGATGTTGCAGTAAAATCAAGCACATTGTACAGATAATGTACAATAGAAGCCTATGCCACATTCGGACAAACCATTCTTCGCAAAAGCCTGGAACATGTTAGTTCAAAACTGCGAAACTGCGATGCAATGCAGATCTGTCTTTAGAAAATAAGTTGAAATACCCGTACCCGCGTGCATAGAACAATTACCTACGTACTAGTATGCTCAGGAGGTACATTAAGAATTATGTGCACTTTACATGAGATCTGCATATATACTATATGAGAATATATATATACCAAAAATAAATCCCCTTTGTAATGGCTTTGCCGTATAAAGTACGTAATTTTGGAGCAGTTCAATGTTCTTTGTAGAAATGTCATATATATTTACGTAAATGCTTACTAAAGTACTTATGGTATGCTTTTGTCTCGTTTAATTTAAGCCTTTGTCATATAAAACACAATTGTGAAAGGATATTTATTTCCTACTGTGTATATATCTGTCTCTCTGAAATATGTCATTTATAATACTACACTGTGTGTTGGAGTATAGACAGACAGAGACAGCTATTCATTTGAAACTGTTAATACTTAAATATGTACATGTTTCTAGGGTGTTAACACAGCTAGCGTGGTAATGTGACGTAATGTTCTGCTCAGTTATGCCTTACAGAATGACATACACACACAATACTCATCTCGCCACAAAGTGTACATACAAAGTGAACATGACAAAATCCTGTCAGATTAGCCGAGTAGATCATTCCACCCTAGAAAACAATACGGCCAAGAGAAATTGCATGTCGTTTGTTTCGATTGGCAAAGGTAGGGAAGTACTAATAACTAACAATGAGGGCTTGTGTCGTGGTTTAGGCCGTTAAGTTGAATTGCGATGTTCCGTTGTTGCCTATTATGTTGCAGAGCACTACGCTTCGTTTCGCTTCATTCATCTCACTCTTCCAGCTAATGAACAAAAGACATGCATTATTGCTCACAATGGATGCAAACACTTCGGGCATGCAGATTCCCCAGCTTAGTTTGACTCCTTGTCTTTCCTCAAATTCTGACAAGTCTACTACTACTACTATACCATTGCTAGTTATCAATAGAAGATATATCTATGTCTATCAGATTTCCAAGATGTAAAGTAATAGCAATTTGTATATTTTGATTATTTTCAAATGCCAAAATATCAATAGTGCTGCATTATGGCTTGAGGACCTTTACACAAACGGTAGAGGCACATTACTACATGAACTACTGTCAAGTGAATATAATAGAATTTGGGATTTAACCTCTTCGGCCTCCCCGGGGAACCAAGGGCACAATCATCATTCAAAATCCCCAGAACAGCACCAAATTATCGCCTCGAATACAAACCCGGGAGCACTACAA
>JABASD010000999.1:0-50626 GCA_019776165.1 Pogonognathellus flavescens | reverse complement strand
TCTTGTATCTTGAGCAGTCTGAGCAGTAAAGTATCTAAGATACAAAAGTATCTTTAGCCCGCCAAGCATTTTGTATCTTGTAGCTTGTATCTTTGAACAAAGTATCTTGCCCAGGCCTGTCCATTACGCACCACTGAGCCATTAATTTGCAATAACATTGAACCAAGAGGTGACTAATAAGAAAAAGAATGCTGAAAATTTTAAAAACCAGAGTAATAGGCCGGCCGACCCACCCCTTTTATTTATGTATTCCATTGACTTTACTTTTCACTTCCTATTTTCTCTTTGGTTTTAAGAGAAAAAATACAGTCACGAGTCAGTTTCTTATAAATATTTGCAGTTTAAAAAATATATGCCCGACAATTATTTTAAGAAATTGATATTGTGTATGGAAATTGTACAAAAAGTGTTTAACGTACAGATAATTAATGGAAACGGTTTCTGTACATACCTAATTAACAAGGGCGTACCAAGAATCCGGCTTTGGGGGAGGGCCATAGCCACAAAAATTCCAGAAGGAGACTAATTTGCAGCCTTCGACCGCAAACAATTTTTTTTGGGATTTTTTGGGCGGTGGACACGTGTCTCCAGTACACGTACCCTCGGTACGTCCTTGCTGCTTAAACGGTCACCTAACTTGAACTGGTAACTATATAGAATTGAGAGAAATTTTATGAATAACCTTGGTAAATGTTAACCATAGGAAATAGGACCCACTGTACTTTGTACTGGATTGAATTATGCATGTATATACCAACATGTAAAAGTAAACGAAGTTTTGGCGAAGCACACACTTAAAACGTCTATAGATCTGTCTACGAGTCAATAACAGCTTTTCACGTTGACTGTTTTCTCCTGAATATTTCTGTAGAACTCCTCATTGCGTTACCCATTGCAAACGAAAGGAAAACTTTGTAAGTGACAAATACCACGTAATTTACCTGCGTGTGTTGCAACTTGTAAGAAATTCTGTTTTTGATATTACGGTCTTTCAGGAATTTGTTGTTTCATCTCATCAATTTTGAAGAGCGCAATTAAAACAGCAATAAGCCACAATCCAACCAACCGACCTCCCAAAGTCAACCAATTTCTACTTTGGTCGTTAGGATTTAATGAGTTGTTCCAAATTGAAATCTTATACGCAAATGACATTCGAGCTACTTAGTATGCTCCACGCTTATGTCAAATATTAATGCATTTTCGCAGAATTCATAATAATATAGCTCTTTATATTATTCGTATCGAATATTACCAGCATTTGCAAATATACTATGCCTGAATATCACCCTTGCGTCAAATTTGCAATGACATTTTATTCCAGGCTTCGGTTGACTACGCAGTAATTGAAACTGAAACTGAAACCCGTATACAGATAAAGTTCTGTATAAGATACAATTACCTACTATCAAATGTTGCTGAGTTAAAATGATACTGCGTAATTAATCTCTTCAGATTTCACTTTCAACTGCATGCTGGATATATCTGTATTACTTATAAGTACTCTCTCTGTACACCAGCAATACGATCCCTCCGATTCCCCAGATCCGTAAATTCATTCTAGACGTTTTGGAATTTGTGCTCTGGATTGCAGCTTCCATTACGCCTTACGCGAACAAAAAACACGCTCGTTTTTCTCAGACGACGACATGAATGTTTGAGAAATTAGCTTCAAACTTGGCACACTTACTATTCCAGTGAAATACTTTCAGTTTGAAGTTGCTGTTAATATAGGTCAATTGTTTTATGAACTTTGACACAAGACGTTTTGGAATTTGTGCTCTGGATTGCAGCTTCCATTACGCCTTACGCGAACAAAAAACACGCTCGTTTTTCTCAGACGACGACAATGTAACAATGTGAGTGAGAAATCGAGTTTCTTCCCTGCATCGACTTTCACATCGATAAATACATCACAACAGTCACAACTTTCACTTGTCGATCGTTACACTCTTCAGCTATCATCCAAACTTCAAAACAACTTCAGTGTAGTAATTGCACATTGTAGAAGTTTGTTAACCATCATAGATGGTTGTATAGGGACACTCTGTCTGTGTGTCTGTCTGTCCGTATGACTACCAAAGAATGTTTTGAGAAATTAGCTTCAAACTTGGCACACTTACTATTCCAGTGAAATACTTTCAGTTTGAAGTTGCTGTTAATATAGGTCAATTGTTTTATGAACTTTGACACATTCAATGTGTCTTTGTATAAGTACATATAGGTATTTGTGTCAATATTGTTATGATGTAATTAACAGATCGGATATTTAATATTAATGCCTGTGTGCCATTCAAATTTACATAATGCTATTTTCTACAATTGCTTACGAAACATTTGTACATCCTATTTGTAGCGGTTGATTATTTTTCATGGTCATAATATTTGTACTATTTTTATGCATTTTCAAATAAGAATGCTTTTTTAATCTTTTGGAAAGGGAAAAATCTTGTATTGTATGGTAAGTTTATTTTTCATGTCAATGCATTTCTGATTGAAGGATAAATTCTTATGTGAGAGTACCCACTATATTTTACACTGCGTATTATTTGGTAGACATGACATGTCGCGAGGGAGAATTTCAAAAAGATGAGTAAATAGAAAGGGATGGCAAGACGCGTTATATTAATATTAATTTGATATGTTTGAGTAAATTCTAACTGACAGCCCTTATTTGATTTGTGTTGGTGACACTTGACCACAGTTCAATAGCTGTGTTGTAGAGGTGTATATTACAAAATAAAATGTATAGCCGTAATCTCATTTTCCCCATCGAAAGTTCCTCTCGGTGTATTTTGTGTGTGATCTTCACCTTGAAGTTAATCTGATTTGTCCATTTCTTATAAACTGATACCAGTTGCCTCTTATTTCTTGGATCACAACTTCAGATATGATTTGTCCCTCAGTTTACCGGATGCCTACAAAATGATATATATTATGGGTTGGAAAAGGTTTGTGTTATTACTTTATTATATGTGTAGGTACAGTACGGTTGCAAGCAATTACGCTGTAACTGGTAATTACAGAAATGTCATACAAATAGTAATGATAATAATAATGAAGAAGAAAAACGACCCATTTTTATACAATGAGAAATACAATACTGACATTTGGATTAATAATAAAAATAAACCGTAACAAACTAATGAACTGTAGAAATAATAATATTATGACAAAAATATAAATTTATTTATTTAGTTATCATAATGTTCCATTTATGTCGGCTGTTGGGAGCAAAATGAAAAAATGATGTTTGAGCGTTTTTTTTGGTTTTCGGATTACATAAATAAATAAGCAAATTACAAATTATTTAAAATTCGGATCAATTTTTAAACCAAAATATCAAAACCCCAGCTTTTAGAATATTTGCCCGCCGGTTGAAATCGAAAAAGCGGTTTGGAGCTAAAAACCCGAAGCTGGCTCAAAGGGAATACTGACCCATTGTCATGGATTAGGTAACAAATAAAATGATTTCAACGAAATCAAAAATGTCCTCTCCGATTACCTCTGTTTCCGAAGTAGGTAATAAAAGACCCAACAGAGAATAGCTTCCAAATCGTGGTGGATTAAGGTGCAATATCCATTTCATCCAGAAAAATACTTCATAGTGTGGAATAGAATGATAACTGTATCAGTTATTTTCATTCTCGGTGGTTGTCGTATTAAATTCAATCTGGTTGAGTCAGAATGCCCATCCGCTGAAAGTGGAATTTCTGTAAGCTGAACGTGAAACTATATACAAATAAATTATAATTATCATGGCTTTGGGGTAATTAGCATATTTTATTATTATTAAATTCCTAGAAAGGTGACATGCAGCAGATATCAAAACATGTTCTGTTTATGCAATGTGCTCCTTCATTACGCGATGGCAAACAACCCCTTGGTAAATGGAGTAGAAAAGTTTCGTAAGCCAGAATAGAACAATTAGTTTATTATTCCCGCGGTCGCCAGAGTCAATGTAACTGTGCACACGAAAATTGTTTTTCTTTTTTGCAAAATTGTAAATGTTCACATTTAACTTTTATCTTATGTGCATTTGCATTTGAATTGCTCACATACATTAAATGCATACAGACGGGTGGACAGACGTACGGACGTGTTCACATATAAGTTTCGTTGCAAAACCGAATAAGCGTACAGCAAGATATTCCTTGAATGGGGTAATTAATTAGAGACACACAAATATTTGTCATGCCAACTTTACTCGTGAGATTTAGTCGGGAAGGATAACGATACATCTGTGACTTTGTGTAGGTAATTCCAGAGAAGATAGTGGAATGAAGGTTGATGAAAAGAATCCGTATTTATTGTCTTAGTTTTTACATAATACATTTTCTGCATATACTTTGGAAGTTTCTGCATATGTTTAGATTGTGGTGGTAGCGGTTTGTAAGTGAAAGGTTGCTCACTGCCTGCTGTGCGCCCTTGACGAACGTAAATCCAATTCAATTGCACTAAGTAAGTGAATTGACCGCGACCTACTGCCTTTAATCTCTCTTCTCACATTTCTACCACGCTTTCTTCGTCTAATTCTTCCCTTTTGAGAAAACGCAATTCTACACCTACACACCAATTCAATTCAATTATCTTTCCGTAAAACGTTTCTTTCCTTTGCACGCTACTAACTGTACTAACTTAAAGTAATACATAAATACATTTAATATGTACTGCTTTTCAGATATCTTTTAGTACCTACATTTTACCAGTACCTTTTTATACAATCGCTCAGAAACCAATTAAGAGGAGTTAGGATAATTTAACAATGATCATCTCGTACTACTGTCCCATATATTTCCACGATGCTATATTTATTTAATCCCGAAATTGTATCTATCGAGCATGCATATATCATGATTATTAGCATTTATCAAGCTGTGTGGCACTGAAAGGAAAAATGACTGTGTTGTAATTGAGGATAATTGATGAGTGCGAATCTGACGCGTGTTTATTTATAAATTGGATCTGGACGGTAGAAATCCTAGACTGCTAGTGTGGGCAATGGTGGAAATGAATTTGTGGTTAAGTCTGGTTTTGATTACAGCGCAGCAGTAGTAGCACGTAATAATTAATAGACAGGCAGAGCCACTAACAAAGCATCATGTATCATGCATGCCATACACATACATATAGCATCTTATACATACATTGTCTCTCGAATATATTTCCGAAGAATGGAATACATATGCAGAACACATGGAGTATTCAGTCAGTCAGTCGCTGCAATTAAACCACACCTACACGCTACTCCACTTGTTTTTCCATCTCTTTGTTTGGAAAACGCAGAGTTAGTTATAGTATTCCAGCAGCACGACCTAGGCATGAAACTCCGATTGTCATATTCATACTATTATTACATTGTGGCATGAACATGAACACGAAAAAGCGTGGCACTTGAAAGCAACGAAGCAACACAGGAGGACCACAAAGCCAAAGCAAGGTGATAAATTTCTAATCAAAAGATAAGCTAACAAAGTAATTACATTCACCATGTGGCAACAATAACTATTCGTTCATATATCAATAATCCCCCGCTTCTACTATATATGCTCTACCTCATAGTCTCCCACTCTTCTCAACACACAATAAAAACCTAAAATATTTCCACATGATATAACGGACCATGCAGTGGTCCATGCATGTATAGTACACGTATGTATTTCAAACCGGATTCCTATACAGGGGAAGTGGTCTGATATGTGAGTAGTAGTATTTGTATACATTCTTATGCATGGTCCAGCATATTTGTAAGTGCAACCGGAGAGATTGTTGTGAATTTTGTGACAAAGTTTTGTTAGTGGAAGAATCGGTGGAAGAAGTGGTCTGGCAGGTTTGAGTTTAGCTGGAAGGAGTTGTGTTTTCAGGCTGGAGGATATAGACCTGGACAAATAAAGTGTGTTGGAGTGAGTGTGTGGAAATATTGTTTGAGAGTGGTGGTGGTGGCTGAGGAAGAGGGGGGAGGGGGGCAAGGAAAGAAATAGGCCAAAGGAAACCAAAGCGAAGCCACACGGGAAAAGAGCCACATGCATAGTTAGTTACACAAGAAGACAGACGAGCGAGGAGGAGTAGCCATTCCTTCCGTCGTCGTCTTCGTCCTCGTCGATCAATAGTTCAGTTCAGTTCACTTTCCCAGTCAGTTCTCAATGCACTACCAAACCACTTTCCCTGCCTTTCTCTCTTTCTCACTTCGCACAATCATCTCAAAGTAACAGCCTGTGCTCTGTCCTCTTCATCCAACAACCCAGTGCAAAAGTCCAGCCACACACACTCCGAACACGCTACACAGACATGTCCAGCAATCCAACACCGTCCACTTCCTTATACAACTTTCCCATTCTCTCTCTCTTTACATAGAGCTACATGTGCATTGTACGTGCATAGGGACATATATGATGGTGTATGTGAAATGCAATGCACGGATGGATGTGTAGGAATGATATATGATTTCTGAACAGCCACAACAGACACACAGAGCAATAATTATGTCAACCAATCCTTCTTGGTACTACAATGTCTAATAATAATATTATCAACCTAAGTTATCGCATCTCACACGAGTCTGGAGTTCTATTTCTTTGTTGCACATCCATAGCAGTTGTTCTGTCTTTCTTGGACATCCAGGAACAAGTTTGATTTGTTAAGAGCAGGATCTGGAAGTGTGTTCTTCTGGTATGTTGGTGGAAGTGACACATAGGAAGATGAGATTTTCTATACGCTACATGGCTTGTCAGTTGACAATGTACGAGCTGCACACGGATAGAATGTGAATGAATAAATTATTCATGTTGGTGTAATGAATTATAGCAGTTTTTCTGGATACGACTGTGAAGAAGGAATGTCAATGCATTTTTTTTAGGGCAAGATTGTTTCTATAGTTGCTGTAGGAGTTTTGTAAAGAGGTAATTAGGTATTTGTACAGATAGGTGAATACATTTACTACGATAGCGTAGAAAAAATCAATGTGAAAAAATGAAAAACCTTTTTTTTGTGAGAGCGGTGAACTATATGTAGTTGATAGGTGCACTGACAAACAGTAAAAATAGCGAAAAACGTGTGATTTGATTGGATTTACAGAGTGCATTACTACTTATAAGGAGTCAATTTCAAAGGAGGTCAGACGAAAACTCACGAGGAAATATTTAAACTTTGAAAATGACATAGTATGACGACTGAGTAGATATGAAATCTTGGTCGATAGGGCAATTCGAGGTTTGGGAAATTGTGAAGGGATTTGCAGGATGTAATTTATGGCCCAGTCAAAATACTAGTTTACAAATAACAGACAAAGAAGAACACGGAAAGGAAACGACCTATTTTGTACGCAAGATAGTCCTTTTACGAGCTATGAATTGATCCTCACTCATATTATATGTGCAGTTCACATTTCCTCGTCGATAAGCCAACTTCTCTCCCACTATCCTTCTTATTGCCCCTACGTGGGCTTACTACGTAATAAACAAATAAGCATGGCCTATTTCTTACAAACGTTCAGTTCAACTCACCTTATTTTCGATTAATAATCAACTAATGTCAATTAACTGGTTTGCAAAATTAATTTCCCTAAACTCAATTGCATCGTAGAAAACATTTATGGTAGAATCAACAAATTCAAAAGTTCATGCCATTTTTGGTTGTATTTTTAATATTTGTGAGTTTTTTCATGTGAATTAAGTACAAAAATGGAATATTGCAAATCGGGAGAACTGAGGAACAATATTAGGGAATTTTAAATAAATTTGTAACTAATTCCTAAAATGACTCATATTATGAGCTTATTTATGACATAGGTAAATCTATGATTATGATGAAATGAAACTAAGGATACTTCAAACTTTTTTTTCCCTTTCAAAGGATTTACATGTAATGTCACAATATAGATACCACTGCAAAACATAATGTGCATTTCATACGATGCGTGGATATTTAAGAGATCCATGAGACTATTTTCGTGTGCAGTTGGGGAGAAAATTGAGCATCGGATGAATAAATTATGAGAAGTGGAGATCAAATGGTTTTGAGAACATAGAACTCGAGCATGGCATTTATCCACGAATCACTCAGTCAGTTTGGCGTAACTATGGCCAACATTATTGTGCCAGGGTTGTATGCATGGCTGAAGTAAAAGCACATTTGGCAGGATAAGAAACGTGTGGCAATGTTTGACTTTTCCTCGTAGATAGTGCTCCGGGAGTCTGTCTGGTTTGTACTGATTAGGAGCTTAGAGTGAAAGACGTCTAATTATATTATTATCTACGTCTTGTAACGTATAGATTGTCAGTTTCTTATACGCAAACACCTTCGCCTTGATTTCATACTGATTATTATGCTCATTCTCTCTCTCTCTCTCTCTTTCCTACCAATATCTGCATATGACAGTTGTAGTAAAACAAGAAGTAGTAGTTGGAAAAAATTGTGTATGGGAAATGTAACTTTTGTTACTGGAGAGAGAATGAAGAGTGCAGTGGTAGAACTAGATTAGAAAGGAAGTGCTATGCTAATTGATTCTTTGTATCTAACCAGAATCCAGAAACATTGAGCCGTGGTGTATGGACCAGATTGTTTCAAACAGGAACTATGTATTTCCTTTTTATTTTCCTGTGGCTGTAAAAATATTTTATCGGACGAAATAATTTGTCCAAAGGGAAAATGCATTTCACCTCAGAGTCGTGAACGATTCAGAGTGTTTAATTATGTAGGATCGTAATGATTCTGATGGTGAATTGTGATAGAATAGGTTTGGTTTATTGACTTTTGAAGTTAAGTGTGATATTTAACGAAGACTGGTTGGGAATTTGTTCTCGTGTTCATTGAAAATGATGTCAAAAGCGTTTCATTGCAAAATTGAATTGTCATTGTCAATGGTATCGAAAGTGTCAAGATCATATCACGTTGGGAGACAACACAAGTTTGAGAAGTATGGAGTTTATATTAAATTTATGAAGCAGCCCTCCTCCGAAGCTGTTCTTTATGCATTGTTCTGTTTCACTTGGAGCGGAGTAAGAAAAAGGCATTGTGACACACAGACACGGCAAAGGAACGACTAGACTTGGTTGTATTCGTCCCGGGTTTTCTTTTGTTGAAGATCTGACTGATTATTTCCTTCCGCCTGCAGGCACATTATTTTCCCAGCTATTGTGCATCAATTTATTTTGTCATGGTGATCGGATGAGCAGTTTGTCATTGTAAGACGTCTTGGAGTAAAGAACGCAGCAGGAACAAAATCCAGGATGCTGTTTACAATTATTAGTTGTAGTAGTTTCTTTGATAAAACTCTAATCCACTGCCACTGCACCAAAAGCAGTTTTTCCCTTTGGCGAAATGGGAGTTAGTAGGAATTTTGATCCCTGCTGGAGCTAGAACAAGATATTTTCCGTTTTGCGTAGAGAAGGGAAAAGGAAAGCCCAGTTTATTCCCATCAGTCTTTTCGCAGCACACAGGTTTAGAAATAGTTCCGAGTTTCAAGAGAAAGTTTTTCTCAGCTCTCTTTGTAATTAGTGTCGCAGTAGTTTCAGCTTCAAGTAGAAAAAGTACCTATGAGAAAACAATCTCGGATCTTTGTGTTCTACAAAGCCAAGTCCCGTATTCTTCGCCAACCAGTCCACTAACCTTTTCTGCTTCTTAGTGTATAATCGTGTACTAGTCCATGTAAAATCAAATACTTACATTTATTAACCATCCTTAGACGCTGATATGGAGACAGGCTGTCTGTCCGTCCGTCTGTCTATTTGTCCTTTGTGATAATGGCTTTAAACTTCCTGCACGTATGTCAGGGGTCTACGTTATAGAATACTAAATTCAAAAATAGGAGCAATCAGTCAACACCTTCAAGACCTCTGACACTGAAACAAAATAACAAAACCAAAGATGTGTCTAGGATTTAGTAGTGGGGCTCCAGACATTTGGGGAAACTAAAGCCTACAAGCCCACCCCAAATACATCAATACAAAATGCAATAAGAAATGCGTAAATTGGGATATAAAATCCGAATTTCTTTACACACCAATTATATTAAAGTGCAATAGAATTTCTTACGATACTTTTTGACATTCGAATGGAAATGGTTTATTATATTTTATGCGCATAGGAGCTACTTGAAACTGGAACGTTTAAAGTCAGTCTTTAGAATTCAGCTGGAGCTAATTTCCATCAAGATTTCATTAAAAAACAGTTTCTCATTAGGGGGAATCAACGAGGCGGAACATATGATGAAGTGCAATTTACCTTTACTCTTTGGGTTGTAAACACGAGAGCAAATCTGCTAGTCCCTTGCTGCTCCTTTACTCACTCTATAAGTCTCTAAGTGTACGTATCAAATCAAAGTCATTTTCTATGCACACACACATAATGCAAGAAACTCAATTAATTTCCTTCCAGGAAGAAAAATCTTCTTTGCAGTTCTCTTTCCAAGAACAGAATTTCTTGTACTCGAACTTGTTTGAATGGGTTAAAGAATAACATACAGTTATTATGCAACTGTAAGCAGGGATCAGTTTCATCTTCAAATACATACTAATTGAAATCAGAGATGAGATAGAAAATCCTTTCAGATTCACCCTCATTAATTTTCTTTACAAAATGTAAAAATATTTTGTGTGTGATCTCTTCATATTCTTCATTTGGGATCTATTCAAGTTTTTAATGTGTGAATATCCAAGAATTACTATTGTGTGGAGATATGCGATTTTCTCATGTCGGGCTTGTTAGTAACAAGAAACCTGGAAAGTATAAAATGTGATCCTTATTTGCTATACTTTCGGGAAGTGGAACACTTTTAGAACGCCAAGGTTGTAGCAGGATATTATGAATAATGTCTATACTTATATACAGTTTCATATAATTCCCAGAAATTTATGTGTAATAAAAGTTCTAGTTTTAAGTTACATTCGAAATGTACCTAACTAGCTCTTTTTTGAAAGACTAGTCTCAAGTAAAGTATCACCAGTTAAGATATCTCATCGCAAACTGCGGAAGAAACGTAATTTAGCATTTTGCAAATGTGCTCCATTCCTATAAGCACATGTCAACTACTTTTATGTATAGGCAGATAACTTTGATCGGATTTTCTATCCATTTTCCCTAATAATATTATATCGATCTCCAGTCTTTCGTCTCCCTCCCACACACAAAATCCCACTTCATTTTCGTACTAACAATAAGAAAGGAACATGAAAGAAATTTTTCAAGACAACAGTGTAGATAAAGTGTGGAAGTGCATAGCCCAGAGTAGAAAGTAAAATATTATTGATAGCCAATAGCAATGTACTTGGCTGAGTACACGAGGAACAAGCCAAGCCACTTTCACCTGAGTCTCATGCTCCCAGCAAATGTCAGCTAGGTCAATTGACGAATTAACCGAAAGTGGAAGTGAGATATTCAAGATGAGATGAAAGCTCCAACTTCTTTCTTCGTCTTCACGTGTATTACTCAGTCGGATACAGTAGGCATAGCAAATTTTTCAACCATATCAACGTTTTTTCTTCCTATAAATTCTTTTCTTTTAACAGCGACCTTATTTCTTTACATTACGGAAATGTTGCAATCTTGGGTGTGACTAATAAAATAAATACACTTTTTTACTTCAAGAGGTTTCAACAGGCTCCCAGATCACACTAGGAATTATTTAAGTCAATTTTAATGAAACTTATAAGCAAATTTTGTACCAAGTACAAAATAGTTTTTTAAAGGAAATAGCTTTTTATTTCTATCAGTATGAATAAAACAAAAAAGTTATGTTTCTTTTGGTTGCCCTGTAACTCCCAATAAATAGGGGCAGTGTAGGAGTAGGTGGAGTAATAACTGAGAAACATTATACCACATTGAGTCTGTAACTTGGAGTTGGACGTTTACTTTAGATTTCCTCAGTAGAGTTCGTAAAAGTTGAAGGTTGAAGATTTTGATGGCAATTCCAGGGCGACAGAAGAAAATCCAAGTAGACATAATGCAGGAAGATAGGAGGGTAATAATGACTTGAGTGTTACAACTTACAACAGCTCTACCACACGTGTATTATCTGTAAGTCTGCCTTGCAGCGACACTAGACACCCGCAAAACACTAACCAACTCTAAGTAGGTTTTAAGTGCAGAATGTTCCACATACGCAGAACGTTATACATATTCAGCAACCAGAACTTTATCCTTGATATTTTCTTATCTGACACTTTCTAAAATTTCCCGGCGAAAATTATATGATGGTAAAATAGCAGTAGATTGTGTTTCGAAGTTTCCTTAATGTTTCTCTTCCCTCATACTTTTATATTTGGATATATTCTTGAAATTCCTCCACTCTTGTAATAATTCCTGTAGTAAATGCAAGAGCAACAAAATAAAAAATATTTAGTAGCTGCAGGAGGAATTGAGAAAGACCTGATCCCCCCGGACCCCAGACGTGTGCTGGAAATCAAGGGTTATATACTTACATGTTATATAGTGCATTCGTACAATGTCATTCTTCAGTTGATCTTAACATACATAAGTGTAAGATGATACCCGAATGGATGTGTGTAACATGCAATAATTCAGCATAATGTCCATAAAGGTGATGAGTGTAGGAACAAAAGCAAATAAATAAAAGAACTGTTTTTCCTTTGCGTCGCTTTCTGTTGTAATGGTCTAATAATAGCAGAAGACAAATGAGAGTCGGAGAATAAAATACAACGTCCTCAGGAGGACAGCACAAGGGCAACGACTGCATTTCATTTTCTACAATCCACTTGATTGCACTAGACATTACTGGAAATGGAAGTGAAGGTCTGACACTGTTTCCCCTGCATTAAGTAACCATTCGCATATTACAGGATCGGATTACCCGGCGTTGTGATAAAAGCCTCTAACTAGATTAATGTACTCATCGTGTCACACGATTTTATTCAATAACAGCCAGTCATTATTTTTACAAAAGATAATATTTCAACGTGTTAATGCCTCATTTCAACTTTCATAATTCAAATCTGTCCACATAAATTACTTTTCTGGTGTGTGGACATTCCAAATACGTTGCTTGTTCACAAAAATTTTCGTAATATTTTAAAATGAGACAAGAGAATAATATTTATTTACTACATAAACAGGGTTTACTAAAAACTAGCATTAAGTAGGTACTTAAGTAGTCACGGGTATTCTACAACGACGTGTATGTAAACGTGCATCTGTGTATTGTAAAGAGTTGTCGTTCTTTATCGTCATTTTAATATCTAGATGCGTTTACTGATATTCTACAGTGCGGCTGTGATAAATCTCAAGCGGTGTTCAGGTATGACGACGAATATCGTTTTTTCGGTAATAGCAGTTTTACTGAAGCTGATTAGATAGGTGGATCCAGGATAAAGCTCTCTCTCTCCATCCTCTTAAATTATTCAGGTTTCAGATAAGGAGATCATAAAAAAGCGGGACGTGTGCTTGTTATATTTTTGTGAAAGTGCTATAATGGACGACGGCTGCGATGCAATGGGAGTCAAGAGTCAACAAAAGTGCCGATTATGTAATACAATGTCCTTGACAGCCCAACATCACAAAACCTTTACACAAGTGCTCTTTTCTTTGAAACTTTCTCCTTGCGCCTTTTACTTTCTACGTCTTTCATTTCTCTAATAAATATTATCTACTATTAGTAGGTACTTCACAAGGCATCCTATTTATTTCACAATACAAAAATATCCAAATAAAACCTAGCACACAATTTAAGCAGATCCATCTACAATTTAAGCAAATCTATGCAGATATATTATGTGTATTCGCATTTTAATGACAAAGAATATTAATTTCATACATAGAATAGCAAGCTCTTTATATTTAAGTATAAAACGTTAAGAAATACCAAATCCATTAAAATAAACGCTCTTTTTTATACAGGGTGGGTTTTTATAGTGTCGGTCGATTATATGCAAACAAATTAAATAGAAAAATGTTGTGAAATTCTAATGATTCACTAACAGCATCAATGATTTCGTGCGCTCAGATATTTACACACGCAAATTTTAATATAAAAATAGAATAAAATATATAAAATGTAGGTACATATAAATTTTGATTTGCACGCTTAATATAATGTACTAGATTAATAAGAAATGAGAGCTTGATTTAAGCGAAGAAGCAATTTAGCGAGGTTAATAGTTAATTTAGTGGGTATATTTTATCGCTGAGCATTTCGGGGAACTGGATAGTTCTGGTTGTGGTTTGATGGTATCGGTATACTTAATTTTTTATCATGTTGCTGTGTAGTTAAGATAAGATTGTGTCTGGAAACAATTTCATTTGAGTGTGCTATTATTGGAGTTACTCATCATTACATTTTTCGTTACATTTGAGCGATTCATGTAAAGTGAAGATGAAATGGCAACAAGAAGTTTGTTGTACATGGCGGGGGATAGCGGGGCTTTGCTGGAATTAGTGTCGTATGGCAGTAATCGTAATGATAGGGCTGTGGTGGTAGTCGTGAGGCTAATGTGATATTTATGATCTACTTACTTGTTATGGTACATTGCTGTTATGTTGTAGATGCTACGCACAGACCCCACTCACAAGTCAAAGCGCACATCAACCAAAAACCAAAAGGGAGCGGTGCATCCTGCATCTTTCACAAACTTTTTCGTACATAGTCACCGGTCTTCTCCTGTACACCAACACAGACAACAGGTCAATGTCAAACTCACCCGCTTATCTCCATTTACACTCCGGAAATTAGTGTTCAGCCACATTGTACACAGAAATTCGTCAGTTCTGCAATCCGTGACCTTTTACCATTTCATTACACGCAAACAGAACTTTTGAACGAAGTCTCTACAAACACACGAAGGCTAATTCATGATAATTAAGTAATTATTACTAAATTGCAGATATTTTCTCATCCTTCTCTGGTTGCATGCAAATAAGCCGTATTGCTGCTGCTCAAATTTCTACTGTATGTCTTGTTTGTGCAAAAAATGAATGTGCTCCGCTATTGGTGTAAATAATTGATGTTAGATGTTAAATGGAATTATGATGTATAAAATAGATGCATAGTTTTGTATAATGAATGTTCTTGTGTAAAATTGCATGACATATTGATTTTGTATACAGAGTTATTTTTTTGAATTGGTTTTGGGTTACTGTTCTTTCTTTTGTGTATATCTGCTCGTCTTTATTGTAAATTAATTGTGAAAGCTTTAGTGTTACTTAAGTACTATTGCGTTGAAGAACACTCTGCTGCTGTTAATTACATTACAACTTTGCTGATTGGTGTACTGACAATGTGGGATTTGGAATTTCTTGTTTATCTAACCCCTCTCATCGCCTTTCTCAGCCTCTTTTCTAAAAATGGAATAAAACAAACTGGTTTTCACAGAATGGCTCCCAGAAACTTTTACGATGCTTTGAAAAGGGCACGACGAGACTTGCCACCCATTCAAGATCGACGCTACGTTGAAAAATCCACACCAAAACCAACCACCATTTGTACGTGCACTTTTATTTCTCTTTCTCTTAAAAACAACACCATAAATCGCATTATACAAATATGACATGAAAATTATAATCATATTTTGATAACTTTTTATTCAATTTGTGTAAAAGGTAATATTATTTGATATTCAATGTCAAGATCAGAGTAGAAAAATTATAAACGTATCAAATTTGTTAATAATTATTGTATATATGATGTATGAGCAGCACCTCCGCCGGATGCTGAAGTACCTGGGCAACCATCACCCACGAAAAGTGCCACGGAGTTCATAGACAAAACAGATGCACTTGTCAAGGAATACGGCGTGAAAATGGGAGTTCCAGCTTGGGGAATGTATGCTTTTGCACTAGGTAAGAATTTCTTATTACTATATTTAAAAATTACACGATACAAAATTTTCAGAAACGAACACGATTTTATTACGACTAGTTTAATTAAACAAACCGCAGATATTGCGTAGGTTGGTTTACCACATCACCGCATGTCATTCTTCTGCATTGACACGATTCTGTAGAAAATAAAATCATGTGTCAATTTTATGCACGAGGATTTCAGAGTTTTCAATTTTAATACTACAATTTTTCTTTGATTTTCTGTGTTTGATTTCTACAAATGCAAACTAAGAATTCAAAAACTAAAGATGTCATAATGTGTAATCTTACTATATTGATCGACAAAATTCTTGCTACTTAAATTCTGAATTTTTATGCGACTTCATTTCTGAAAGAGATTTTAAGTTACAAACTGAAATGAAAACGTAACGCTATTAAAGGTCTCTGCTGTGAAAATGTTTGGATTTGTTAAGAGAAATTAGTTGAGAATGAAATTAGACAAATGACAAGCGGCTTGACTTCTTTTCATGAGACTGGATATAATATTTGCATTAGGGGATTGGAAAGTTTTAGTTTTGAAGAAGAGAGAAAGATGAGCTGGAGAGATTGGAGCAGTGCAAAGCAATCTACTGTGATTGTCAATTACGGGCAGATGTCTGATAAACCGATGATAATACTTTTGTCCTCGCTCAAGTCATTCTTCATCTCTGCATGCAATGCTTCATAATTGCATTTTCCAGCTCCATGACATGATCATTTAATGTAACTTACTTCTATATGCAATACCCGCTTCTCCCGTTTCACCCGCCCCTTCACTCGCTCCGACTCTCCAACTTTCACAATATTACGCTTTACGGCCCTTATTGTCTCTCTCTCTCGTTCTAGCTCACTTTCACAGTAATAGGCTCGTACAATATGCACTGTACTTAAAGTAACGATTAAAATTAATATTGAATTTATACATGTACATGTATGCTGCATATTTCTGAACAGGGAACTATAGCAAACCAAATTTTGCGAACGGAAACATTAGAATCTCAATTATGATTTCAGACTTATAATTCTTCCTTCCAATATTGAAATTATTTAACCATTTAATGTTTCAAATTGTTTACTTTTTCATTTCAATCGGGACAAAGTGCACATTTCATCTGTTTACTTGTATCTTTATCTGTAATTGTAATGTGAACATTGAAAATGAATCCGAAATTAATTTGAAGTCTCAGAAAGTGATTTACATAAAAAGTATATTATAATAGTTATTCTAAGCAGTATGAAAAATACTATTAGCAATCTGGTGTGTTAAATATAGTTGTACTGTACGTTGTATTTTTAACCATTTGATTTTTGCTATTTTCATTTTTCAGAAAGAGTTTCAAATCCAATTTATACAAATTGATATATCCTTTAGGTTAATACTATTTCTGTATATTTCACTCCAATCTGGAAAACATGAGACAACCGTGAGAAGTGAATGGTAGAAATAATTTATCCAGACAATTATATCAGTGTATCATTTTCCGACCAGACAAGTGTTACGGTACATTTAACACAAAAAGTAAATTAAATTAACTTTTTGCGCTCTTGTTGAGCGTGGAATTGGACGGATATGAAATCAACACAAAAGACTGAATGGAGTCAAAAGCTGTAATGTAATGAAAACATAATCCGCTTAAAGCAAACCACTCACCCTTGAGATTTTTGCAGGACAAATCTCTGTCAAGAATAGCATCCTATTAGAAAAAACTGATGAAGTGTTTGGCTTTCTTGGCCCAAGACTAGTTTTGGCCTAATGCGTAGTGACAATAATTTAAGTCCATATCAAATCCAATTGCACTATTCATATTTGACCTTCGAACTTCTAACTCTCCAGTCTCTTTCTTCCAAATACAGAATAAATAAATTGCAGCTTTGCAAATATCATCGTACTTTGTACAGCAAATGGTGAATTGAGTAAAGCCCTTGAGTTCTGTACAGACTAGATAGCAACCTGAACTACTTGAAATGACGCCCACTCACTTTTAATTACATCGGGGAAAATCTCAATTAATTCTGAATCAACAATTTACATTTGGACTTTTAGTAGTTGTAAACAACGAATATCACTTACAACGAATATTCAAACCTTTTAATTTATCAAACTACACGCATTTATTTCATAATTCATGGAAAAATTAGTAACACATTAATGAATATTCGCAAATTTTTGAGTATCATAAGATATTTAAATGGGAATGTGTTGTATGTCTGTCTATCCGTCTATATGCAAGATAACTCAAGAACGGTTTCAAGTAATGGCTTCAAACTTTGTAAAATTTCAGTGGTTCATTGGAAGATCCCTTTAGAAGATGCGATCAGTATATCAGTATAGGGCATCTCCTAAATTTAACTAAGGTCGTATTTAGAAGGGATGGTAGCTCGGATCATGAATGGAGCTCCCATTACTAAATCATAAATACGCTCTTACGATACTTATTTTCATTCATTTACAAATGGTTTATTATGTTAGCCTCTTAGGCAAAGAAAACATTTATAGCACATGATACGAAGTACAATAACGAGTGTGTGAAGAATTTGCCTTTCGCTTAAACTACAACAAATGTTTAAAACCTCGTTGGATGTATGTTTTAATTGAATTAAAATGACGTCTCATGGTCAAATAGAGTATTTATTGAATCTGCTCTGCTCGTGTAATTTCTGGAGATGACACGCGTTCGGGAATGTTTGCACTTTGCACACATTTCATTACAGCAAAAGCATCCGTTACAATCAAAGCTTCGTTTCTCCCAATTACGACAATGGAGTGAAGGGGCTTCTCTCTATTTAATTAATCATTGCCTCATTTCATTCGAACAATCGAGTGGCATTCAAACAATTCTATTCTAGCAAGGTCCAAAACACTTTATTGTTCATACTTCAACTTCTTTTATATTCCTTACATCTACTACGACGCATTCAAATTATCAACTTCTAATTATTTGTCGAACTTTATCAAGGTTGACAAATTACCAATTCTTGAATTTGTGAACGTAGGTACATTACTTGACAATTTAAAAAAAGCTTTAGATAAGCGGGTAATGAAATGATATGAAAAGCTTCATTCTGTCGGAATCTGTAATGAAATGTCGCAAAAAAATTCTCTGTATAAAAGTGTTCTTACACCAGTGATAAAAAATGAATTGTTATACCATTCGTATACAAGTAACATTCGTTACTTAATAATTCGCTTAAATTTTGCAAAACAATTGACAACAACCATTGTACAACTTTATTGACAACAACCATTGACAACTTTATTGACAACAACCATTGACAACTTTATTGACAACAACCATTGACAACTTTATTGACAACAACAGATATGAATTCATTTTACAAATCAACAGTAAAAAACTGTTAATAAATAGCGTAAGCTAATTAAAAACATTGGCCTCTACGTTTGTCAGTCTGTCAAGGGAAAAGGAACTGATTGGCAAGGAATGCGGAGCTAGCATGTGTATTTCTCAATTTCATGATCAGATCTAGTTGAGGGTTAAAATGCCCCTTTTCCAACGACATTTTTGGGGAGGTAAAGGCTGCTCCACAACAAACTATTATTGTGCATATAGTGTGGCCGCATTGTAATTGCTATAAGTTTACAGAAATTACAATATATACATACCCGCCCGACCGTCGTCACCATACGCTTGTAGGGGTTGGTTGAGTTGGTTCTCAGTTTGTAACTCCGCTATGATAGATAGGAGTTAAAACCATCAATATTCCCAGATAGCTCTTCTAGCGGGGTCGCTTAAAGGTTGTACTGCAGTAATCATATGATGGGAGTTCGATTCTCCCCTGGCTCTCCACTTTAAAAATCGAGCTCGGCTGACAAAAGGGCGATTATAAGGTCAACGATTGAGTTTGTAATCCAAGCCAATCGTTGACAACTACTTCTCATATGTAGAATTGTATATGCTAATTCCGATACAGATAGAGTGGAGGGACCAGTAGCTTAATGGTTAGAGCGTATGACTGTCGATTGAAACAGCCGAAGAGTTAATTTTTTTCTTTTTTCTTGCATAAACAAAATTAGATACATAAAGTGCAACATTATAAAATAAACAAAAACTTTCAGTCACAGAATGATGGAGATACAGTTAGTATCGTCAAATATTCGTGAATATCCACTTATACATTTTTAATCATCAAATACATTGCGAATGCATAATTATTTTACGACGACGATGATGTTGGCCATCGTCAACGTCGTCAAGAAAACTGAGTCGTACTGTTATTGACAAGTGCAGATTTGAAATGACGTCCTACTCTTGGTCCACTTGGCAGGAGTACGAAAAATGTGCCACGGAAATGTGGTAAATCAGTATGATTCTGAAGATTGGAAGCAGTCTACATGTACTTGCCCAATATATTTAAAACAATACATTTGTAAGCACACTGTGTGGCTATTTCTTATATAAATCAGTTAATCATTCCAGTGTCAGCAAAATAAATATCAACAAGATTAAAGAAGCGACGTAGACCTTCATTGGCTAAACCAGCTCTTGTTATACAGTGATTATCCTTTATGAAATAATTGTTTTGACATTACCAAAATTTTAAGTTATTTGAAATTTTCAAATATTTTGACGAATAAAATTATGCAAGTTGTAAACAATGTTGGTCTGTATTAAATGAATTTCAATTTAGACTGTAAAAAATGAATCGGCTGCAATAAAATAATTCCAGTTTGGCAAGCATTAAAAATAGGCTTTTTTAAAATTATTTTGACTGCGATAAATTAAGAGCCTTTTATTAGATATAACTGTAAACTATACAGACAGATATTTTAACTTTGCGTTTCCCTTGTGTTTTATTATGTTTGTAAGTGTAAGAATACCTGATGTATGCATGCTGGTTGAAAAACCTCGCGATCCTGCGATCTATCATACCAAGAAATTTTAGGTGAATCCGAGAATTTCTTTGTTAAAACGGCGACAAAAAAATCAGAGAATATAAATTGCGAAAAGCAGTTTGCAAATTTTTGCCATTGAATTTTGTGACGAATAAACGGGAAATGGTTTGATTCGTCGGGAATCTTTTTAGGATACCTGGAAGATAAAGTTTTTCCCAGCAGCGAGAGAATCTTTACTATAAGGAAGAAATACATTAGTTGCATTTTAGGTATCGACTTAAACCAGCCTTACAGATAAAATAAACCATTAGTAAATTGAGTTGATAAGTTTTGGAAGTTAAAATGGAATTAAAAGCATCGTGTTTTGATTTAAAAGATCGCAAATTGGTTAAAAAATAACTAAACACAATATAATGTCGAAACTACGAAACTATAATGTAACCGTAACAAAGTGAATTAAAATTAACTGAAATTAATAGAATCATCAATGAGCAGAGTAGAGGTAGCATCTAAGGGTAGACTGGTGACACAGGTGAGTCGCCGCAACAGTGTTTAGGCTGTTTTGAAAAATTGTGTGTCCCTAAATTTCTATTTTAGTTTCATATTATGTAAATTTACAATTCCATTACATAAAGTAATATTACCTGCCTGTTACATCAGAGCAATAATCAAAGGTATACTTACACAAAGACACATTGAGTGTGCAACAGAGTTGATTGATAGACTCATCTTCGAATTTTGCCTTCCAATATAATACACCACTGGAATATATGTGAAACATTTAATCTCAAATCACTCTTGAGTTACCGTGCAGACAGACAGACACAGAAAGTCTTCGAATGTAAGTTTCATTACGAACCTTCATATTCATAAGTAGTAAGCGCTTTATTAGGTTGAAGCAAAATGTATCTTTCTGATTGCATTTTTTAAAGTCCTGTCTGTTGGAAAAGATTTTTAACAAAATCAGAGCGTCCTTCCGGAATGAATTTATTACATAAGGCTCTGCTGGAAAGTAGAAGGATTTACTCGTATTATTGTTCTATACGGAATAGTATAAAAATAGTTTATTCAAAGTCTTTCCCATTCGCTTCATTTATTCATATGCCGTTGGGATGAAATTTTTTCAGGTGTAGCCGCTTTGGTGGTAGTACTTTGCTTGTGCTGCATACGACGATGTCTTCGGAAAAGAAGAACAAAGGAAGGGAAGAAGGGCATGAAGGGAGCCGTGGATATGAAATCAGTGCAGTTGTTGGGAAATGCGTACAAGGAAAAGGCAAGTTACGAATTTGTCAAATCAATTTCATCACATTGCATCTCTATTCAATTTATGTGTGTTTATTTATTTTCTTTCCTTCTCTTTGCGAATCAAGAAAATTCTTCGACTTTATTTGCTTTCTGCTCTTACCTTTCTCACATCTTTCTTCGTCTTACTTGTATTCGTTAACAGAAGTACGTAGTGGGTTTCAAAAAACATTCCAAATTCCATTTGCTTTAACTCCGAAAAAATTCTTTTTGCTCCCAGGTGCAACCTGACATGGAAGAGTTGACAGAAAATGTTGAAGAACCTCCGGAGGAAGGAATCCCGGAAAAAGATTCCGTGCAAAAACTGGGCAAGTTGCAGTACAAAGTGAGTACCTTTTTACGACCCACCTTTCACACTATTTCACTCAATCATTCAGCCATTCGTGTTTGAAATGTTCCAATCTCTCATTCCCTATTGTCACAGTAATCAAATGAAACCAACAAAATATCAATCACACTTCAATGGCAATGACAATGACACATCCAAAGTATTCGTATGCCGATTGAAAGAAAATGGTCCTATAGTAATCCTTAATACATTACATAGATAGGTAGTAAGCCCATAACACTATTACTAAAGTAGTGTAACCCTAAATTACGCATAACAAAAATTGTTTTAGCGATATTAAAAATAAAATGTCATTTTTGACAAAAACAAATCTACAACTCTCTTTTTTCCTAGAAATTAATTAATTTTTGATGGATTCACGTTAAAAATGAGATGAGGATATAATATGCAACATCTTCTGATTATTAAAGACTTAATATTAATCCAACAAAAAAAGAGACGAATTTTTCAAAAAAAGAGACGAATTTTTCAAAAGAAATGGATGAATTTTGAAATGGATGAATCGAATTAAGTAACGTTAACTTGACCTTTGTGCTAAACCCGTTTACAGCTTTTTATTTATCTGATATAGAAAACACTAATCCCCTTTCATGTAAGTTTTTTGTTGGAAATGGGTTTGCCACAAGTACTTTTTCCAAATTATTAAACCTATTTTTACCCCTGAAAGTCGGAAGTCAGAAATTGAAACATGGCAGACCTTAAGGATCGACTAATGCTTTGCATCGTTAATTTTTACTCACAACCTTATAACTTAATTATTTTGACGAATTCACCCGTTTCTTTTGAAAAATTCATTTCTTTTCTGACGAGTTAATTCGCAGCAGAAGCAACGTTGCAGCTCCTAACTCCATAAAAATCTAAAATGTATATGGAGTTTGGATTTTAATTCATACTATACTTACAACTTTATTCAACTGGAGGAAATATTCCCATTATTTATTTTATTTTAGCCACAGAGCACAGAGTGGCAACTACGGTTTTAGCAAAATGCATGTACTTTTCTACTCACCGTGTGGTAATGAGGGTCACCAAGGGTGTGGCAATGTTTCGTCTGTAATTTTACACTTGCTCATTTTTCATCCAATCAGACAAAAATAATTTTAATGGGCAATCATACTTTTCAAGCGACATTGGTAGAAAAAACCCTTTCATTGTTTTGTTTGTTTAAGTTATTGGAACATTTTGAATTCTGTATCGAAGTTGACTTTACCTATAATGTAATTGAATTTGTATGAAATACTAAGTAATGAATGTATTTGTATTGTTTCAGCTGGAATATGATTTCAACGCAAATAATCTTTCTGTAACTGTGCTGCAAGCGGAAGATCTGCCAGCTTTGGACATGGGAGGCACTTCCGACCCATATGTCAAAGTCTACCTGTTGCCCGACAAGAAGAAAAAGTTTGAGACTAAAGTTCACCGAAAAACTCTGAATCCAATTTTCCAAGAAACTTTCATTTTTAAAGTGAGTGTATTTGTTCAGCCGGGGTTGAACTCTAATTACAATATTCTGCTCTTTCTCAAATTAACAAAGAAAATGAGAATAGTAAATTAAACCGAATTGGTCTAATTAGTAATTAATTGCAGTAGTCGGATTGAATCAAGTTGCGTTTAACTAAAATGTGTTGTCATTTGTGGGCGGGTTGTGGGTTGACGCTTCTTTGTACTAATAAAGATAAAAAAGTTTATTTATGATTGTATAGCAGTTGCCCTACAGCGACTTGATGAGTAAGACCCTTGTATTTGCCATCTATGACTTTGACCGATTTTCTAAACACGATCAAATTGGCGAAGTTAAAATTCCTTTGTGTCAAATCGATCTGGCACAAACCATCGAGGATTGGAAGGAACTGCAAAGTGTCGAAGGGGAAGGTGGACAGGTATTGTACTCTATTCATTCCTCTTCACGTTCATTCCTCAAATCTTTCGTTAGACTTATCCTGTAGTTTAAATTTGTGTCTATATAAATTAATTCACTCATTACTTACTCTCTTTCCACCGTGACTATCTGACTTTCCCCGCTAGAACTCACATTCCACACTGTTTTACAATCTTCAACTGCCCAAAATATTTCCATATGAATTTCCAAAATGTTTCCATACAATAAATAAAAAGAAAATCTACCCCTTCATTTAACAATACAGACTTGTTAGTACAAATTGTTAGGCACAGACAAAAATAATTCTATAGGAACTATTTTATTATATAAATTGTACTGTTTATGTTTCAGAATACTATTGCTGACGAATTTAAGCAATGGTACTCTGCAACATACAGAGGAAGATATATACATAATATTCAGAGGAAAAAATAAAAATACATACAGCATATGAAAAAACCCTGTTAAAGAAAACACTGTTTACATATAAAGGTGATTTCATTTACATATATGAATTTAGACTACAGGAAATAATTATTGACTCAACTCCTTCACTGACAATTCCAAGATGTTACAGAACAGACATTGTACATTAATTGTTTTCTGGAATTACGAATTAGAAAAATTATTAGTGTAGTAAGGGGACAAAAGGAGTTGAGGCTGTAGGGGCTGTAGGATAATTGTGTAATGAATAGAGAATTGAAAGGATGTTTGATCTTCATTTGAATTGGGTAAGAGTAAACTACTTACGTGTGTGGAGATTGATGAGATTTGATCAGCATATTTGAGTAGTTTACAAATGAGAGATGACTTTGACGAATTTGATTGATTAATGAATTGAAATATTTATTTTTTCCGACTTTTCTTCTTGCTGATGGCTTTGGCCTGTGCTTAATGTTCTCCGCATCCAATTATTCAAACATAACAATGCATGCTGATGCCCCGACACTTCTTGTGCGGACACGACGAAACTTGCCCAAAAATGCTCTGTCTGTGTCTCTGTCTCTGTGTCATGACATTGAACATTAAAATGTCAACTCGTATCTGATCGATCGGATCCAATCCAAAAACCATTCCAATCAAATACCACGAATATCAAAACAAACGAAACGATGTGATGATTGAATGATTCATGATTGACTTGACGATCCATGTCCATTATTGTGCAACCATCTGTGTCTCATGTAAGTCACATCTTACAATTTCTATTTTTCTCTCATCCTCTGTGTGTGTGAATTCACTGTCAAATCTCTCCCCAAGCACAACCTCCATTTCCCCCGTCCCAGCCAGCTGTCCTTCAGCACCGTAGATCGTAGAACAAGCAGAAGCACTCAATTCCATCTTGCAGCAGCCTTTTTCATTTTCTTCGTCAACTGTACATACTTACTTAACATTTTTACCAATTATTCTCGTCTACTTTAGTACTTACTCACTTACTGTCTCTCAACGTCTTTATTTTCGTATCTTCTCACTGTCTCACTCCTTATTAACGGTCCTTAAGTCTCACTCTCTATATGTCTCCAAAAAATCCTTAATTCTAATTCTACATCTAAATGTGCTTTTACTTTCGGATCATCATTTTTATGTGTACTCCTTTCTTCATTCTTCTCTTTTATGTCCATAAACTTCCTTTATTCCTTTGCATTTTCAAACAGTCTATCCACTTCGCTCATATTGTTACCCAAAAATGAAAACGAAAAATTAAGCGGGTGACATAATTAATGATACTTGATACATACAAACATAATATTAAATAATATGAAGCACCCCTCCGTTAGTCTGTCATTTCTATTCTAGTATTGTACGAAGTAACGTCAAAAACGCAACGTTGCCTTACAACTGTCAAAAATTGTCGTTTTAACTTTAATTCATTTTGTATCTTTATTTCTGTCTGATTATGTTCGTGTTTGTGTGTGTGCTTGTCATTATTGCTTAAGATTTATTTTTATGTCATATTTTTAAATCACTGACATCTAAGGGTGTATATATGGTGGATTTTGAGCGGTTGGGGGGAAGGGTGGGCTAGGAGGGAAAAAATGACCGAATTTGCTGCCTTCCACCGTAAATTTTTATAAAATACCCCCTTTTTCCTTAATTTGGGGGATGCTCAATCCCGGTGAGCCAATACGTACATACGCCCTTGCTTGTTTCTTATTCTGAAGCATTTCTTTTTTGTTTAGTTTAATATAATGATTCAGCTTTCTCTTTTTCTTTAATTGATATATTTTTCACTACTTTCACTCGTAAAAATTATCAAAATCGGGACATATATGATCCATCGATCAACCTTAGTTATGAGTTAGAAGCATAAGATACTAATTTAGTATGAAAAAAGTCATTTTGAGATTGCGAAACATTTTTGATTTTAGTTTCTTGCATGCCTGCTGCAAATGCAGTAAGCGTAATTATGCTTTCTCCGGTTTCTCACTTCAATGACAATTCATTTATCATTCATTTTTTCATTTTAATTCAGTTGTTTCCTGCTAAGTGCCTTAGAACAATGTATAAATATATTATAATTTGATTTGCCATTAATTACTTTTGTCAGTAAATTGTATGAGTATTAATGCTGTGTAGTGTCGAAATCAAAATTGCCTTACTAAATAAATAAATAAACGGGGTTTTAAGCAAAGTAGGCAATAATTACAGTAGTCTACTTTTTACTAAACTTCAAAACCCAAACACGCTTGGTGACCACTGCATTTTAATGCAATATGATAATTTTATTCACTACGCTTTACTTAAATGCATATATCAAAAATTATGTTAAAAAGAAGACTCACAATGTCCTGAAAGTTATAGAGCTTCTATGCCACTAGTGTAAAAAATTACTGTTGGTACATAAAATGTTTATACAGGCATCTATTCTTACTCTTTAGGAAGTAAACGCTGAAATATTATAATATCCTTGAAATATTTTATGCTTTGAGGTTAGCATTTAGAAATGCATCATGTAAGGCATGGTAAGATTGCATGATTAAGAATTTAGACAGAAACTGATGAAAACGGCGATTGATAAAAAATGTAACCACTAATAGATTGTATGTTAGAAAATAAGAAAAAAATAGTCCATCACATAAGATGTTTTATTTATTGAAAGAAATAAACATTAAATTTATGCGGTTTAATATCTTAATGCTTTAATTTTTCCGAAAATAAAGCAATTTATCAAAAGAAACAAGTGTGAGACAGAATATGATAAGACTTTCACTTGAAACTGTAGGATTGTAAATCATTTTTAATGCAACAGGTGCAATACAAACTATATAATTGCTACAAATAAATTTTATAAATTTATATTACTGTGGCATACAAAATTGTAGTCTCATCAAACTGAACTCCAGTTTCCAAAAATACTTTTTAGTATGTACAATTTAATTAGCATGAAAAACTTGCACAATAAGGAGCGATAGCGAGTGCACAATGTAGATTTAAATTAGAAACATACATTTTTCATTTTAGTAAATTAAGCAAACTTGCTTGAATAGTGGAAGAAGAAATTGTATCAAACCATCGTAAACTGAATAGCGAAAAAGATCTGTCTAATTTCACAATAAATATGAGCCACTCCTTTTTATTACTATTACCTTTTGCAAACATTATTTCCTATAAACCTTTGCTTCCTTTCTTGCCAAAAGGCTTAAATTGTACAAATACCACGTAGATGTTGCCTTTGACTAGAGTTGAAATGTTATACTGCATTAATTAAGCACTTTAAAATTAGAGCTGTAGTGAAATTGACCCTTTTGACCATTCTTGTGGGATTCCATAACCCATATTGAATGACAATTTTTTATGTGCTGGATAAAAAAACCACACATCTTAATTGTAAATTCGTAACTAGTAGTTGCACTTAACATTCGATTGGCTTTACTGATTCAATTCTCGAAGTGCACTGCTTAGCTTTTCCTTTTAATGGTTCATGAAATATTTAAGTAGTGTGTATTTTAGTAGTCGAGGTCCTATTTACCTTTTCGGTAGAGGTAACGTACAGGTAAATGAATTGCGAATGTAGAATACGGAAAGTTAACTAATGTAATTGCATTCTTCTCATTTAGTGTTTAGTAGAAATTTCTAATTTAGTAGGAAAATCAATTAATTTCTGTTTTTGGGCTACTTGACTTGTGTGAATCTGTAGTGTGGTCAAGGCAGTTACATACTTTTACACTCTTTCTCTACACAAAACAAATTTACAAATATGTATTCGTTTTCAAGCAACATGAAAACTTAAAATGAGCGTATGCCTAACAACAACCATTCTCATAATCATAAAGGAAATAAATCTTCACCAGGCAAAACTTTCCTTTAGCCTTTCACAAGTATAAGAACACATTTGATACAAAACATAACTAATTTAAAAACCTCGAGAAGTATTGAAGTCGCCGCTATTTACTTTCATCTTTTCATAGTTTGCTAATTAATCAACCTGGTTTGATTATGTGCGTAGAAAATGTACAATTTTATAATGGTAACTCTAGGTATAAATAATCTATATGGGAATAGTGAATTTTTGTTCTTGTAAACTTGCTACGTTGTATTACGATGCGGAAGATGATTCCAATCTTCAAAAGTGAAAGTTAGTTTTCGTTAAGTTATTGAATGTCAATGTACTAATGTTTAAAATATTGTTGTCCTATTCATTAATTAATAAGGCTTCCGTTCCGGGACATCAGTGTAGGAAATACTACAATATTTTACCTTCTCCACTATAAAAACTATTTGCATTCCTTTTCCTTTTGTCACCATTTGATAACAATTATGAAACATCATTGTCTAAAGATTTTAATGTTACAAATGGAAATGTGTAAAGTTTAATGTCACTTTAAAATGTTTGGAGTGGAAAATCCTTTTGATATTTGTTTGACTCGTAATGTATAGAGACGAGTTTACAGTGAAAAACTTCTAAAGTAAATTGGTTTGAGAATAATATTATTTGAATTGTGCATAGATGTGATGATTGGGGTCATTGCTGGAGTGTTGACGTTTTCCTGTTTTTGTGTTGTTTAGTATGTATGTGTTTTCATTACCCGGATTTACTGAATTTACTTTCACTACACGCTCCCTTGCCTTTTTCTGTTGTGGCTGTGTAGGAAAACAAGCTGGGAGATATTTGCTTCTCACTTCGTTATGTGCCCACGGCTGGAAAATTGACCGTAGTTATTTTGGAAGCCAAGAACCTCAAGAAAATGGACGTCGGCGGGTTGTCTGGTAATTACACCAATTCATTCTTTTTACCACTAAAATTCCTTTTTAGTCTCAACTCAACTAAATAATAGATTGGCAACTACCTATACATATATATTCATGTGAAACCCGTCTCATACACCAGCAGGATCAATTTGCAAATTTTAGGGTTCTATGTACCCTACATTACGTTTATTTTTGAAAATTTTCCTGCTATTAAAAAGGAAACGGGAGAAGAAATAAAATCCGGGAGATACTAAATAGTATGTAACACAAAATAGAATATCGTGGAATAGTAAGATGCAATATTGCCTCTTACTGATTCCACGACATTCTATTTTGTTTTAATTACTCGGTTATCACTCTACACTTGTTTAGATTAGGTTGATCGTATTGCGTATGTGCATAATATTAAGTCTCCGGGAAAAGTAATTACGATGTGTGTTTATTTTCAGATCCGTACGTGAAGATTGCATTGATGCAGAATGGGAAGCGACTCAAGAAGAAAAAGACGAGTATCAAGAAATGCACTTTGAATCCGTACTACAACGAGTCATTCACCTTTGAAGTTCCATTCGAGCAGATTCAAGTGAGACATTCTTATTACCACTAAAATTAGCAGTAGATTTTTATAAACGCGGATGGCTTTCAGGGCATTCCCCGTTCAATTTCGTCTCCAGCTCTGACTGCTAACCAATTATTCTTTCTGCACTGAAGTCAGAGCTAGCGGGTATAATTTCGGGAGTCCCACAGTCCCAGACACGAAAAAAACGGTTGGATTGATTGTATTTGATTTTGATTCTTGCAGAAAGTGAATTTGGTAGTGACAGTGGTGGACTACGATCGAATCGGAACCTCCGAGCCTATCGGGAAAGTTGTACTTGGGTGCAATGCCAGCGGAACTGAACTACGTCACTGGTCCGATATGTTGGCCTCCCCCCGTAGACCCATCGCTCAGTGGCACACACTCAAAGAGCCTGATGATGAGAAAAAGGACTAAACCAGGACCATTTTACATTCTTGCCACGCCGTGTGTCTAGCAACAGACGAATCCATCTTCACACAAACAACCATCATCCAAAAATGAAGATTAAGTCAAACAGTTCTTCGTCGTTGTCGTGTCAGTTTCTGTGGTCCTGTATATTCAGCATATTATATCTTATAAAACATTCACATTCACTTTAGTCTTCTGGTTTTTTCTAATTCTTTTCTCTCCTCATTTCCTCTAATCCGACACAGTCGTAATTCTCGACTAAAACAGAAGAAAGGAAATTTTGGTTGTTACTAAAAATAATTTCTAAATAAATGTTCAAGGGAAAACAAAAGTTAAAGAACAGATATCGAACCTCAATCAAAATTTCTCAAACTAGTATGTATTTTGTGAATTGAGCTGAAAATATTTTCTCGTCTTCAGTTATTAAATTTACAAGATGAATTATGTACTACAGGAAGTAGCTGTGCTAGGATTGATTTAGATTTAGAAGTTTATTAAAAGAGTTATCTTCAACATTCAGCATTATTTTAATGTTATTATTTTCAATACAGTTTTGATAGTTGTTACAAGTGTGAGTTAGTTTTTGTTGTGCACAGAAAGCAGAAAATAATATTACATGATGCATATGAATATATTACCGATGTTACTGTGCAGATCCTATGGAGAATAAAACATGCAGATTATGAAAAGTAGATTAGAAGAATAAAGTAGTGAAGAGTTTAATGGATGTGAAGGTAGAAAGTGTAGAGTATATATAGCGTCATAGTTTATTGTACATATGGTGTTGATGTAAATTATTATGTGCAGAAAAGAGTAAGAGAGTACCGGAAGTCCGGAAATGTGGATTATTGTTTACCAGGACGATAATAGGTAAAGTATTTGTACACTTACTAGAGGAAGACTTTCGAAACCAAGTACCCGTGTGTAGCAATGAATCTGAATGATTACTGAGCGGCTGACGAAAGAGTTCTTTCCACGTTGACAAACGGTTCGTTACCTTTCTTGTCAAAAGTTGTGTCAAACCTTTAACTTTCTAACTTTCCCGCTTACTCGACAAGCTTTTTTCTTTGTTTGTGAAAACGGGAAGGCTTTCTCGTGGAGTGTTCACTGATTCTATCTCTGCATGAAATTTTATCATCATCACCTTCTAAAATATCATTACACTGTGAGTGTCATATTTAATCTAGTGCGTGTATCAAGTGTAAAAAATGTACGAGCAATTGAAGTAACTCAGTTATCATTACTTAGTTAGTTAGAAAAGTAAGAGAAGTTGAAAATAGTATTAACGCGAGTTGTGTGTAAAAAGATTCTGTGCGTGCTGAACTAGAAAACACGACTCTACCTGATCTGACCTGACCTACCCGACTAATAAAGTGTCTACTACTGATAAGAGTAGTCCATTATGCAGTAGTGGCAAAGTTATAAGGTGCATTTACAATGTAGAGTCTGTAGACTAAAATAAATTTAAAGTATACCCTTTGCTGTTCAACTGTTGCACTTGACATATCTCTCTTGCCAGGTAAATGACTGTATCTCTTAAAAAGTACTACTACTGTAATAAATATTCATATAAATATTATTAGCTCATTGTATGGACCCGAACCAATCAATTCTATTTAAGTAACGACAACGTACTACACTGTGTACGCAACAACCACATTAACATTACTAATTATAGGAAATATTAATCTCTACGTTAGCATTGTAGCGAAAACTGGATTTAAGTGAACTTATTGGTGCACATCATCAGAATTACGTCAAATATAAATTATATGTATTGTACATGTACCATAAATCAAACTGTCCTAAATCAATTACAACGTTGTGTAAAAAATACACCACCATTGCAAAAAAAAGCCGAGTTGGTTACTTACGATTTCAAGTTGCCCATGTCCTGCTTTGGCTGACTGTGAATTTTAAGAGAGAGAGAGAGAGAAATGGAAATGGAATTGTACTGTATTAATATATTATTACTACTGATAATTAAGACGCTAACAATTATTACGTAGACCCTTGTGTAGTAATTAACTCTAAGCTACAAGAATTTTAAAATATTCTCCACAAGACTCCATAAAATCTGTGTAATATTTATTATTGTGTGAATCTATTGTTGGGAGAAATGAAGTATGACGTGCAAATAATTTTACGTAACGTATGAAGATACCAAAGTATTATAATATTGTATGTGTATTAGGAGTAAGAATGAGTATGGTGTATATTATTTATTCCAAAGTATGGTATAGATAAATGAAAGTACTTCAATATATGGTGAAATGTATATAAAAAATAAATGTAAGTATTTAAAGCTTTCAATGTCGTCCGATCGTTGTCATTGTATGATAATGTTATAAAAGTAAATAAATATACTTACACAAAAGTATAGAATTCGTTGTGAAACTAAAAGAGAAAGGTATTTGAGAGTATAAATGTAGTAGGAATAATTTTGTGGTGCAATTCACGGGAATGAGATGAACGCATCTGTGCAGCAGCCTTGCAGAGCAGAATAATTTGTATCGTGTTGTTTAAGCAAGAAATAGCAGGACGTCTTTATCTTTACAAGAAAATTAGTTACTTACAAGTTACGTTAAGTAATAATTGGAAATTCGATCAGGTTTGCACGAAAAGAGAAATAAATGGCTATAAAGTAAATCCTGGAAATTGACACCAGCAGATGCAAACAAAATATACAGAGCCAGGGAATTTCTATACATAAAACCTCTACTGATCTGAGACTAGTTGATAGTATTGTGACTAATACGTGTTGTAATTTAAGGAAGTAGGTGTTATAGTTATAGATGATAAGAAAGGAAGCCCTTGCATATATACGTATTGTAAATAAAAGTGAGTGAAGGGAAAGACTATTATTATTTGGATGAGAAACCTGAGAATGATTTTAGTCAGGCAGACCATCAGAAAGAGCCTATTTATTAAGTATTAAGGGGAAACCCATGATTTAGTGTGTACAAGCTGCTGTGTATAAATTGCAGTGTTGCAGAAATAAATGTATATGAAAACGTCAGGGACAATTGATGCAGATGAACTACTAAAAAGTATTTACTGCTGCACAGGAACTACCTACCTAGTACCTCTATATACCTTTTTAGTTAGAAGACCACAGTAAATAGCATTAACAGTACAAGAACAGTCGTAGGCACTAAATAGTCCGACCGGAGTACCAAGAAAGCTTTCTGAAATAACAATAATAAGGAGAAACCTACCTACAACAACCAAATCTACAACCAAACTGTAGAGCTAGAGAGACGCCTATAAGAAATAGACCAACCTATACTACATTAACCTATACATTCACATTAATTTGCAACAATTCTGATGTAACACAAAGTAGGAAATAGAAAATACCTCAAGCAAATGTCCATATTACTTATAATGACGATAATAATTTGAAAAAAGAAAAAGATTTATGATTTCTAAGAGAACACTGGAAATAAGGAAAACCTATAAATACGCAAAGAATTTTACCCTTGTACATTATATATCGTAGCGGTACGTTGTGTGCCGTACTAAAAACAAAAAGATTGACGGGTTAGCCAAACAAAGGGAAAAAGTATTATTCTATCTTGTGCAAAAATACCGGTAAACTAGTACTATAAGCAAAATAAGCGTAAAATCTCTATATACTATATAAACTTTATTGGAGTCTCAAAACATTTCTCACACCTATCCGATTAACAGTCAACTTCTATACTTTGAAGGCAAAAATGAAGAAAAATGAACTATTTTGCATATTGCCCCTCGTGGCAACTCTATTGCATACTAAAGCCGAAACGAATAGAAAATTCATGATTTGTTCGAAAACGAAACTATGTTTAACATAGCCAATCGAATCATTAAAAATATTATGGAATTTGTGAATCTTTTAGTTTGGCTTTATTCATGTAGATAGCCAGAATATTTCAATATAAATCGTACTATAAAAATCTGATCGCCACTCTGAATTCTATCAATCACCGAAATCCAATTATCAACTGCAACACACATTTTTTTCTTAAGATTCGGACAAAACGATAAAAAACTGGGAAAGGGCCGTGTGTTAGCAGCAAAAGAGAAGTATCCCTATTTAAAAGGACAACCTTGTTACAGAATATTCATATTTCACTTGCTTAAGTAAAAAGTATGTATTTGTAAGTAGAAATATTATATTGACGCCTAGAGATGAGAATTGAAATTATTGTGGTCGTTGCTAAAAGTAGAAAGGATTTTAATATTGTGTACATAATCAAATGTCGAATGTAGCAGCGTTCGTATTGTATCATAAAATGTTACTGCTTTATAATTGTACTACTGTGAGATGTTGTGGACACACTACTACTAGTGCTAAAACCAACTTATTCATTATTATGCTGTCGTCTTATAATTCTAATTACCAAATTATTGTTACAATGTCAAATGTCTAAACAAAATGTAAAACTATAAGTTAGGTGTAAAATAATGAGATATGTAAAATTCCTGTTAGTAGTTACTTACGAATGTTATATTTAAGTATATATTAATATACTTAACATAATATTTATTTATACTTGTTTCCATTTGCGTTGTATTGTGTAAATATTGTTATCAACTCATAATAAAAGCGAAATACATAGCTGCATGTTATGTAATTTAAATGTTCACACTTTTGTGTATTATTCATCATTTTCTATTCATTCTACAATCAGAAAAAATATATTACTGTTATCCTGTCTCATTAACAAATATTGTGAATCGCGAATTGCATTTTCATTTCTATAGCATTGCTAGGAAACTTTAAAAAGTATCAAGAGTACTTTGTCTCGATATTTTCATCAATAATTTACAAAGGTAGTTTAAATTTCAAATTTTACACCTATTAAAAACTTTTAACCATTAGGCTTGGCCAAATACCGCAAAAATTATTACATTGGTGTTACTAATAATGAATTGCTTTAGCTAAAGAAATCACAAGTAATTTTTTGTACCCGTCTGAAGCGATCAGGGCAAGTCATATCCGGTCTTAACACACAGAAGGGGATTTTAATGTGCATTTAGTCTCATTCAGTAACAGGATAATATTTATTATAAATATGAACATAGACATAGTCTACAAAACAATTTTTACTGGCGCTAATAATTTTGGTCGTGCAGTGCACAATTGCACATGGAATCTGGAGGATGTCAGATGTGTCTAGGGCATAGGCAAAGGTCGAGGAAGAAAAAAAGATTCTCAAGCTACATTCATTGCCCAAGTTGATCTGTGACCTTATGTCTATAACTTGCACATGCATAAAGGTATGTGCTTGTAGAAGGAGTATTCAATTACCTCAACTGAGAATAAAGAAAACAAGCAAATTGCCAAGCAAGGAACTTTATCATTAACATCTTCTCAAAAAAGTGGCTTACACGTTGTTCAAACCCTCCAATTTCATGTCTTGTTCTGTCTGTAAGTTTCGTTTTAAATAAATGGAAAGTTTTCTCGCACTTTTCTCGTCCACACACAAACATTACAAATGCTGTGCATTGTGTTGTTGATAATGTTATGTACACAGTGCTGTGTATGCAGACATCATCAATATCATCGTAATAGTTAAGTGTACATGCCACCTTGCCTTGGCGACCTGCCCCGTCTGCTGCCATTTATCTCCTCTAAAAAACTCTCACTTGTAACCCCCAAAACTATACTTCGCCCAAAATTTCATATTTTTGCTCAGAAATTATTTTTGCACGCCATGTGTTTCTTACAAAAATTTTCAATGATGCTTACTTCAGATCAGGCCTGACAAATAAATTGCGGTAACCTCCTCTTCCTCGTGTTGTTCATAGAATCCGGGAGCAAAATACTATTATACGTGTCTAGTCTGTGTGGCATCCTATCCATACATTAGTTGACTACAAAAAACTTTAAATAATTACTTTATATACAAATGTATTATTAAAATCGTTCTTACTTCACTTCAGAATTACCTCAACATAGTATTTTTTGCCTATACTTTGTAAAGAACAAGTAGATCATTACTAGAATGACATTAGCCAAGCAGGTGCATTTTAAGTTTACACTGGAGTTTCTCTATGACGCATTGAAAAAAGGATTATATAAAGTAGCTTGCGCTACTTAATAATGTACAGAATTACAGCTTTTACAAAAATTGAATTGCATGAAGATTATTTCAGAAACTTCTGAAGGATTAGACTAGAACACTTTGTAATACAGCATAATACTTATAAGCATCTCTAAACGCGTTTAATGAACATTGGCGAAAGAAAGGTGCAATTGTTCATAGAAGTTTTGCATGCAGTTCCAGGGGCACTGACTATAAAAACAAAAGAGCAGAATGGTACTAATCAATGTCATTGTGACAATACGTTATCGTAGCCATGCAGGTGAGTATTGAAGTTTCGTCGTGTTTAAAAGCATAGCATTATTATATAGCACATCAAAATACAAACATTTATACGCGTAAAAGTGGCACACTGAAGTTATTCTAGATTTATAGGTTATAAAATTAGATCCATGTTTCTCTTCATAGCAACAGATTAATATGAAAGCTGTTATGGCTACTATTTATTGCTGGCTGTTCTTAAGAGTGTACTAGCTATAAAACACACTTTGATGTTCGATGGAATTAAAAATGGGCAGACTATTGTACTTTTATAGAATTAATATTGGGGAAGGTATATTTTATAGAAAGTGTGTAGATATATAAACAAAATTATTAAGAAGCGTAAGCTCCTTTATAAGAATGGTGTCTATGTCTGTCCATCTGTCCATGGTCCATGAGTGCTATAACTCACGAACGGATGAATACAATTCGTTGAAATTTCTCACACGTGATCCTCTGGGTCACAACAAAGGTCAAGTTCAAAAATGGAGTCATCCGGTAAAATTTAATGTTTAGTAGCGGAATCTACTAGGAACGTTCTGTCTGTCCGTCTGTGAATCATGTAATTCAATATTTCGACTTATTGAATATGGGAATATGTCAGCTTAATTTTGTCAAAACAGTTGACAACAACAATTTACCACTCATTTGACAACAACCGTTTAAAATAAGTTGACAAATCAATAAGTTGACGGTAAACAACTATTGGGTGACATAGGTAATTGTGCATCTTATGCTACTTTATTACATCCGTTTTGAATGGTTTATTCATGATCAAGGACGTATTTGGGGGACAGGGTTACCAGACACCCCCAATTTTCTGAACTAGATATTTTTTGAACCTTTATAAAAATAAACCATGCAATTACCTCTCTCTTTTAAATCTGAAAAATAAGACTTATTTTCCTAAATACAACGAAATCTCGAAATATAATTTCTCTTCGAAATATAATTCTTGGGTTTTATTTTTTTGCTTACAATTTTCACGCATTTATTATTATTTTACTAAGGTTTAGCTATTTCATCGCAGTTTTATCTAATGGGGTGGTCCCTCTCTTGTAAATTGCAATGCTAGATACGAAACTGTTGATGATTGCGATTGTTATTTGTGGAGAATGAAAAAGTGGCAATGTGAAAGAGGAGGTGTGAGCTGTGGACACTGCGTTGTGTAAGACGTGGATAGAAGAGTAGCATTAAGATCATCCTTGATTAGTTATATCCGCATTGAATGGTTGATTATTGCTGTGAACGTGTAGCTCGACTGCTGTGAAGTAAGTAAGTTGTAAGGATAAACCTTTGATTAGTCCACTGACAGGTAATGTTCCCAACACAATGGACTCAACTTCTGTCTGTTGTGCTCAACCTATCGCTTGCTAAATTATAATCACAATCTTCAAGACACATTACACGTAGTAACTGTCCATTCATACTAATTTTCATACTAAACACTCACAAGCCGACCTACACGACTACCACAGCAATCTTCATCCTCATTTTCTTACAGGTAGTCTCATCTCAAAGATTCTGTCGTTGTAACACAAAACATTCAGCAAGTCAGCATCCTGTTCCTGCTGCAGTCGCAAATACGCAGAGATACTTCTGTAATGTTCAAAGAGTTAGTGTCCAGTTACTACACTCATTATTCATACTATATAGTGCTTAATGTTATTATTAGTTTTTAGGTGTTGACACAAAAGTCATTACACAGATCTTCATTGGTTTTGTATGTGCGTCTCTTAATCTCAACTTTCATGTGGCTCTTTCATACAAACCGTGTTGTTAATTTAACTTGCAGAGATGAAGGCTTAATTTTCTTTCGCTCTTACTGCGTGTAAATCTCCCATGATATTGGTATTATACACAATAGTAAAAACGTATGCTTTAAAAATATTAATAAGTCGTAGTATTACACAGCATTGGATGTTCAGGAAAGCCAGAAGCAAAACAAACGAAGCTAAACTGACGGAATTGACTGATTGAGATTAGCAAAAGGCTATGTGTATTTATGATAACTGTTCTTTAAAAAATAAACCCGTCAAGAAGTAAATAAATTGCAGAGTGAGATTTTGTTCTTACAGCATTGTACAATTAATTGGTCAGTTAACGACTAAGACAGTTGCTGAAGGATGTTTCATACAAAAATGTTTCTAACAGAATGAAGTTGTAGCGTTCTTACCAACATGATACAGTGTACAGTGTACATGTGTACATGTGTGTAATGCAAATAATGTTTACTATATTGGTGGAATGATATTGTTCTTCACTTTGCTTATCGACGTTCCACACATTAAATATTCAATGGATGACTCCGATTTTTGCATTTGCGTATCATTTATATAGTTTGCTTTGCAACGTCTGCAAAGCTGAGTTGTAGTAGTGGGAACACACAGAGGCACACATTCATTAGTCATTGCAATTGCCACTACTAACAGATAATACCTACTTAACCAGGTAGATATACTTGTAGTAAGCAATACTTCCCGGATAAATTTTTACATGGGGAAAGAATGATTGACATTGTTTGCTCACGAAAAATCTGAATTTCAACAGGTGGTCACTGCTGAAACCTTATTGTAATCACGTTCTTGATACTGTTAAGAATTGAAGATCGAATCAGAAAAAAATTGACTTTTTCAATTTCTGATTTGAAATTGTAATTTGACTGATGTCATAAATCGTTTTTCTAATCAAAATTAATTCATAGATATCTCTCAAGGTGACAAAAATTCAATGTATTTGAAAAAACTTATCAGGTCTCAAGTTTCAGTTTTATTGTCATTAGGTATCAGGTATCACTATTACAAGTAGCATTTATTTTGTTTTCTTTAGCATGTAGATATAGGTCTGAGGTTTACATCTCTGTCAGCTACTAAAAATTTAGAAAATATTGAAGCATCACTGTAGCTGATTGCATCATTGATTGTAATCAATAAATTTTAGCACATTAGCTATATTTGTAAACTTATTTTTTGTTCCAATTTTGCTATATTATTTTATAATTCTATTACGGGAGTTACGCACTTTTTCGCCTGCATAGATTTTATTCTACTGGAGATTATTTTAGTTTATTCAGTTGCCGTGAAAATATGAGGAATATTAAAAAATTGAATGTTTTTAAGTTACATTATTTATTGAGATTTAACAAGAACTTCAGAAATCATTCAAATTATTATGTGCCATTCCAATTTTATGTCAACCTCTAGAAATCCTGTAAATTATCCTATTTTAAAAATTGAATATTTCATGTCATGTTGCTTTTCTTAGGTGTATTACATATTCCAGCACTAATATAAATAACTTGTGTTGCAAAGTTGCAATTGCTAATCATTAATGCCTGTATTGAAAAAAGTAACGAGTTAATGGTAATATTAAACATATTATACGGATTAATTGATGGATCCGCATATAGAGATTTTAACGAAGAAGATTAAAAAATGAGAAATATTTAAGTAGTAGGAACCCAACATAAAAATAAATAAAAATGTAACATTTAACACAAGTTCTTTTTATTTCATCTTTCATTGACAATTCTGCAACTTTAGTTTCTTAAGTTCAATCCACATCCATGTAATTTTGTGTCCATCATATTATCATTTGTTCTATTATTCATATCATATTATCTAAATTTTTGTTATTCATTTTTGTTAATTAAATTAATTAACAGTCAAGTCAAGTCAAGGAATTAAAGAGAAAAATGTGCATCTTTTAAGAAAATAAATGATAAAAGGAAATTGTATATAAGAAAACTGAAGAATGGAATGGAAGTAGGAATTTAGATAATTTTTGAGAAATTATGACGAGGAAGAAGGAATAAATTCCCACTCATTAGCAGGAAGAGAGTGAGTGGACGCTGTTTTACAAACAGTACAGAGTCGCTCAAAGCCTTACTGAACATTTTAACATAAAGGTAATATAGAAGTATAAAATATACAAAAATAATTTACAAAAATGTTTTTAACTGACATTTTACTTTTTTGTCATCTTATTTGTAAATGCAGTACAAATAAGTGATAGTAAGAACTCTTGGTATTAATAAACTACAATGACAAATAAACACCGTGGCATATAAGCACCTAAATTGTCACTAATATTTTGTTGCATCTGTCATGCCAGTGCAGTGATCGTGAATATTTGACGAAATTTTTAATTCGATTTTCCATTCAATAGAATCACAAATAACCAAGCATAAATGAATTATTTGTTAAGTTTCAGAACAAAACTTATATGCGAATACGTTGTCTGTCCTTCTGTCTGAGCTATAACATAACATTTGAAGAACGGTGTGAGATAAGACTTCAAACTTAGTACATGCATTCAAATGGGAGGCTAATCAGGAAGATAAGGTCATTCGGTCAATTTCTTGATCACATTCAATGTGTCTTTTCTAATTACCTAAGTTTGTAAATATTGCTCTGACTAACAATAACAGCCAGGATAGGTATTAATATTGCTTTCTGTCATGAATTAAAATGTGATGATGTACTTACATAATATGAAAGTCAAATGTGAGCATGCATGCAAAAATTTTCAAACAATTTTTTTGTATGTACATACATTATTGCAACGACTGAGTTTACCGTGACAATTAAAACCAGCTATTTTTAATTCTTTAATTTTTGCCTAATATACTTTTCTACTCCATTTACCAATGGTTTAAGAATGCTTATGTTATGCCCTGTGTTGGGGCAATGATAATCAGGGAAAGGGTTAAGTCCATAAAACGTCATGGCTGGCAAAGATATAAAGTAAGTTCCTTAAAAGGGGCGACGAGTAAAAGATGCGAAGAGTAAGAGTTCCACAGCCTGGGAACACACACAACAACAGACTGAACACACCCATAAATAAATGTGAGCAATTAATTTCCATTGAATAGCTTTGAAATAGAATGGACTCGGATTTTCCTCCCTCACATAGACACACCAACACTAACGAACTTTGACTTCATCATAAACTCATCTTCATCGTGTCCAAACCTAAATACAACTCACCTTATGTGCTTAAATCTTTGTTATTCTATATTCTCAGGGTATATACAATGCCACAACTTGTGAACTGAACAATTTTGATATCTCTTGCATATATAACCAGTTCACAGCAATCTTATAATGCCAATTCGTTAACGTGAGACTCGTTTTCATTTTATTTGTTCGTATCCAACCCCACATTCACAATCCTTCATTTTATTTCTTTTGCCATTGCTCTCCTCTGTTCAACCAAGCCAAGATCTGTAATAAATTCATTCTTCTTCTTCCATTATTATAACCTGCATCGTTGTGACTCAACAGATGAAACAATGAACGGAGACTTGTAAAAGTATCTTGACTAAATCTGAGACAATTTCAATGAAATGTAATTTTCTGCAGAAAATCACAGATGTATAAAAATGCCAGAAATAATTTAATGAATGACAATTGATTATCTGTAATACTAGAGTATAATTAGACTTCTATACGGAATAGCGAGACTGATGCCAGTATAAATTAAAATGTATCCTTATTTAGTTGCGAAGCAACTATATGCGTTTAGTTTGTCTGTCTGTGTATCTATGTGTGTGTGTCTAAGTGTCTGTGTAGAACTCATATTTTTATTACTCATCTTTAGTGAGTACCAAATCGTATAGCCATAGTGAAATCAATAAGGAAATGAACAAAATGCATTCTAACCGAATTTGGAATTAATGTAAAGGCTGTATTGTTTGTAATTGTAATTCTCTTATTATGTGTTCCAACCAGTGGTGCTGATTGGTTATAAAATTTACTTTAAAAATATCGAGGTAAATGAACAATTAAAATAGAACAAGTAAAAGTAAAAAAGATGAGATGTGAAGAAATGTCGAAAAAATCGTTTGGAAGAAGTTTATTGTTATGTAAGCTTCAAATTTAATTATCAGTGCTTTACCTAACCTTTCACAATGTATGGGACACATTTAACAAAAATCTAATTAATCGCACAAAACACAACATTATGATTCAATGTTCTACGATTTGTAGCTGCCGGTTTGGTTTGGTTTTCATTTTTAGCTTTGGATTTAGTTTTAGCTTCTGCTTTTTTAGTTTGCGCCTTGGTCTGCTTTTTCGCTTGTGATGCAGCTTCTTTTTCTAGAGATTGTGCAATGAAATTCGCGTGCGATAAGGAAAACTTTGACTTGGCATTAGCAAAAAAAGTTTTATAAGATTTGGCGAAATCTTCTTTATATTTTTTAACAAAATCAACTTGAGATTTCTTTAAATTTTCCGATAATTTGCACATGAAGGTTTTTTCCGACTTAGCGATGAAGATGGATGTCAACTTGGTTTTGTCTGCCCGTAAAACATATTTCGAAAGAGACCCAATTCGTTTTAATTTCGACTTTTTGCAATTTAATTTAGCCTTAAGGAAACCAGCTTTAGATTTCTCATAAATCATCTTTGACTTTTCAAACTTTAATTGAGCGTTGACAAAGTGTAATTGAGACTTTGCAAAATCAGCAGAAGCTTGGGAAGGGTTAATTGCCGACCGGATATTGAAAATCGCCTGTGATTTGTCCATTATATCGCTTGCAGAGTAAAATTCCACTTGAGACAATCGAAAATTATCTTTCGATTTATTGAAACTAGCTTCGGACTTGACAAAACTGGCAGTAGCCTTTTTGTAGGAGACTTCGTCTTTCACTATGGTAGCTCTGGCGTTTTTGACATTTTTTTCAAGCTTGTCAATATACTGCTTTTTGGATTTGATGAAATTTTCTTTGAACTTGACGAATGTGGCTTCCCACTTTACTGAAAAACTAGTTTGAGAGTTTGAAAAACGTGCCTCAGACCTGGAAATGAAATTATTAAGACTTTTCAAAAAGTTGTAATGTGATTTAGTGACAAAACGTTCTTGAGACTTTGACAGTGGAAATGTTTCTTGAGCCGTTTGCACAACTTCGGATTGGTGTTTGGCAAAGTCGAACGCAGAATTTTTCGTCAGATTCGTTTGGAAAGCGGTAAAATCTTCTTTAGATCTGAGAACGTAATCGGTGACGCGAGTTGCATAGTCTTCGTGAGAAGCAGCAAAGAAATCTGGTTTAGCTTTTGGAGATTTCAAGATTTGATAAAAATCAACAGATTTGTCCATCTTTCTTGTGTTATTTGTGTGTGTGTCTTGCACTATAAAAAATCAAAATAAATAAAATAAATGACTAATATACAAATGCCAAAACAATAAAAAATAAACACGTGACAGAATAGCACACGTACAGTTTTTCAGAAAATGATTGGTCTCTTCTTAACAAATGATCCGATGTCAGATGAGTGCAACTTCTCCAATCACCAGTTGATATCTAGATGTTAAAATTACACAATACAATGCATTTAATTGAATGAATTGAGACATTGAGGTCAAAGGTAAGAAATTAAGCGCACCTAGTACCTAAAATTTAAGTTTTTTACACTAACTAATACTAACTATGAATGTAAATAAACATTTACCTACCTAAACTGGTATTTTATGAACCACTCGCATTGATGCGGGCCACTGTGGTTTAATGTTTTGTGAGCTATCAAAATATATTCAAACCAGTGTCCAGTGTTTTATTCTCTCTCTTTAATTACTTTTAGTCGGTATTTGATAATAGACTTCGGAACACTGTGATCTATCAAAAAAGAAAAAAAAATTATTGTTCAAGCCATTTATAACTAATTTAAAAATTCGGATTGTAATTTTTGTTAATAAATTAATTATTCAATTGAAATAAACGATAAAACAACGTTATTATATTCAACCTTCATCAAAAGCTGCTATTTTACGCTGCAGCTCTATAAAAGTCAACAATACGAAGGAAACAATCAAGATACAAGATAAGAGATCAAGTTGCAACAAATTCCACAGTTCTACTGTTCCAGTACCAGTAATCCACGGCTAGAGCAAATTCTATGAGTTGACTCTTTGACTCGACCAGGCGCCCGGTGAACCTACGGGCGAAATTCACCGAAGGCAAATGGGGCCTCGGAACAAAATTGGGTTTTTACTTAAATTAATGCATCAGAGTTTGCAGAAAATACTCAGCCACTTTGGTTAATTATTAATGAACAAAAAAAAGACAAAAATTTAAGCTTTGACAGTAATAACTGTGTCCAAAATTTATAGTTTTGTCATATTTTTTAAAATTAATAATTAACCAAAATGGCTGAGTATTTTCTGCACACTCTGATGCATTAATTTAAGTAAAAACCCAATGTTGTTCCGAGGCCCCATTTGATTTCGGTGAATTTCGCCCGCAGGTTCACCGGGCGCCCGGTCGAGTGAAAGTGTCAACTCCTAGCTTTTGCTCTAGCCCTAGTCGTGGACTGTCCAGTACCTTCCGACAACTTCTGCGCGTTGCGTTGTTATATTTTTGTGGTGCGTCGAGGCGTTTCATTTAAAGCAAGAAAATAATAGTTTCTTATTAGTCGTTAGCGTCAGATTGGCTGCGACATGAAAATTAAAGTGCTAGGTTCTAAAACTCTGAATTCTAAATAATTAAAATGCGATTTATTTTATAATTTTTGTATTTTAAACCGTTTATTAAATATTATTAAACTTTTGCAACCACAAAATATTTAGGTAATGCATAACATCATAATTAAATTTTATGTCTATAATTATATTTGCTCAAGAGCGCATCTGTAGAAAGTAATGTGGGGCTCAGTATATTGTCAAATAACCCATTTATAGTAATTTGTAAAAGGTTGATCACATCAACTCACATCATTTGATAATACGTAATGAAGCATATATCAGCTTTATCCACTGGTGCACTTGTAGAGGTGGGCATCACCTCACCTAGCATCATTTGAAAATACATAATGATAATAAACCATTGCAAACCAATGCAAAAAAAGTAGCGAAGCAGCCAGTAATTGTTCAATTTTATCAATACTTATTCAATTGGATCAATACTTGTTCAATTGGATCAATACTTGTTCAACTGGATCAATACTTGTTCAATTGGATCATTAATTGTTCAATTGGATCAATAGTTGTTCACTAGCAATAAGTGGATCAGATTGGGGGTATTGTGGTGACCACCCTAAAAAGTTCGCTAGTTACCCCATTGGGGTTATTGTGGTGACCACCCCAAAAAGTTTGTTAGTTACGCCATTGGGGGTATTGTGGTGACCACCCTAAAAAGTTAGCTAGTTACACCATTGGGGTCATTGTGGTGACCACCCTAAAAAGTTTACTAGTTACGCCATCAGAGGTTATTGTAAAGTTTGATATGTAGGTGCCATCTACTAGATGGTAGAGTACCCTAGTTTCACTACCAGGTTGTAAAGTTTGGCTGTAGATGGTAGAGAATGTACTACGTACTATACTCAGTACATTTTTGCCCACAGATACATAGATAGATAGATACTGGATGTCTACCAGATACAATCTGCGAGAGAGCCGACGATCGGATATCCCGTAATAGCTAGTATTATGCTGTATAATTTTTGTGCACAAACATCGGACAGACGGACAGACAGAAATCATACCCGTTCTTATAAAGTAGCTGACGCTACCTAATAAGTAAGAGTAGGTAGGATGCATCCGCTTTTTTATTAAGATCGACAAAATCACAATATTATTAGGATTGAGTATTTTCTTTTAAAACTGAATACATTTTCATTCATGTTCTATTTTATGCACGTTTTGAAAAGATATTTTCAAACTTGCTTGATATTTTAAGATATTCACTATGTGTCAGCAGCAGCATAAATAAAATTACAGTTTGCTTAATTAGGTGGAATACATTTACACATTCACATGAAATATATAATGCAAGCAAAAAATAAATGTGGTTAGTTTATCTAGATCGATTTTGATTTATTTAAAATATGGACGGTCATATAAATTGTGGCATCACCAATTCCTTTTTTAGCATAAATGCAATCATAGTGTACTTAGTGTAGCATTTAATAGTTCTAAAATAATTATGGCAAATGTAGCATAAAGAAATCCAATTGTCGCAACTTAATCATAAGTTCCAAAATTAACAGCACTTAATTGCAATTACTAATTAGCGTTAGCTTCTTCATGAGAATGCTGTCTGCGGTTCCGGTTGTCCGTCTGTGAGCGCTACAACTCTTGAACGGAGCAACAAAATTTCTTTCTTCTCAGTGATCACTGGGTTATAACGATTATGCATCCAAAAGCCTGAATCCTGCAGTTTTCATAAAAATGAATAGATCAGAAGTATGAATTGCATATTTCTGTGATAATTTAATGCATATAGTTTTTCTACAATTAAATTTATGCATGCCAGTTTATGTTGTTATACAGCTTTCCCGAATTAAAAGTAATTACAAATAATTTGGGCAAGCCCGTAAGCCTTTACTTCAGTTTGGGAGGGGGCACAACCTAATAATTTGGCATTTAGGGGGGAGGGGTCACTACGACCTCAAAAAACACTGAAAAAAGGGGTGATATGCGACCTTACTCAATTTTTCTGCAAATTACATAAGGTTTCGGTTCCCTGACTAGAATTGCATAATAGAGACACTATATAATGGATATAGACATTTACAATCATTACATTTTATAAAAATGTGAAAGAAATCGGTTAAAAACTGTGGTTTGAAGGTGTTAACGCAGAAACCCTGGGATGGTTATGGAGCCAGCGCCCCATACCGTCCCTTACAGGTTCCTTTGTAAATCTCACCCATTCTTGCTTGAAAAGTTCCCACGCTGCAAATGCGACTCAACTTTTCCTTGCCTGTGTAGACGACGGTGCGGTGGCAACGGACAAAAGCTGTGTGCGAAGCGAATATTCCTGCCATTTTTCACTTGCTCTCACAGCAATAAATTATTAACGTCAAGTCAACATTAAAGTTTACTTCATAGTATCATTTTCATTTCCAAGTAATAATTACAATAAACAATTTCTAAAATGAATTCTTCATCGGGTAACAGGATGATTTGTGCCACTCCAGAAAAAAACCCGCTGCTAATTAGTGTGGTAAGTTATATTATTGTTTATTCATTATTACAAACAACTTTGATACCTAATTTAAAATTGACTATTAAAATAAAACTAACCTAAAAATATAGGACATCAATAAGACCGAAAATGAAGGTAGTAGACTCAGACAGACTGCTTTTAGTGTTTAGTGATTCGTAAATTCGTATATATGAAACTTAATTAACATGTTGTTCGGTCCTGATAAACATTCAACAAGTACCTGTAGCAAATCTTAAAGAAATATGATTTTTCATATGTCATAGGTCATCACCCGGATTTTGGAACTTTTACCCCTGAGAGACATTAAAGAATTTCGGCTCATTTGTCAGGAATGGAACTCCGTCGCTGAACTTTTACTGAGAAAAAAAGCTAAACTTGTATTCACTTCAAAGTTTCGAACCTCGGATTATTTTGAATGCCACTCGGAGTCTCGTCTTTCAGCTCTTCCATTTACAGCTTTTAAGTTTACGGATCGGTGGGACGGCAGTGGGGGTCATTTGGTGGCAGACTTGGATTATTTCTTCAACAAATGCGGCAAGAATATCAAATCTCTGGAATTGGAGAGTATACATATTACGAAAAATGGAGAAGACTTGCACCGAATGAAAGCAATGAATATCAAAGAAGTCAACCATATAATTGAATTACTTCCCGACCACATGGATAAACTATGGATTAGCAGGTATCATCCATCAACACGCTTGCCATTCAATCTTGAAAATCTCGGTGGAGTCAAATCCCTGTCGTTGTGCCGATGTGAGGTCATTGTCAATCCGTCCAACATAAATCGAATTGTGCCGTCGGAAATTGTTTTGAGGGATGTGAAATTTCTTGATGCAAGTGGAAACAGGTTAACACGTATTGCTGTGAATGATTTTGTCGATTTTAGCAAATGCTCCAAGATTGTAATAGAGACCGGGTCAGATACCGCGATAAGTTTTGATATGTCTAAAGACATTGTCGATGCTAAAAAAGTGGAATTTACTAGCATTGACGTGATAAATACCGGATTTTCAAAAATCAAAACGGATTCCTTGTCAGTATGTGAGTTGAGGAATCCATCCGAAGCAATTAAAATGCAATTGAAACAATTGGACATTGAATTCTGTTCACCAATTAATTTGACGGATTTGTCTCAAACAATTGAAAAGCTGAAAATTTCGTCAAGTGTGTGTGTTCGTGATGGTACAGTTCCATTGGACCTACCGAACTTAAGATATTTGCATTTCGACGAATCCACTGCATCCAGAGAAGGAAATGCTCAGACTCCCTTCTTTTTATTGAAAATCATCTCTTGGTTTAAGAATTGCTCCAATTTAGTGGATCTTCATTTGGAAGACGAATTTGGATGGCAATGGGAATTGGATACTGCCTGGCTCCCTAGAAGTATCAAAAGATTAAAGCTAACGAAAATTTCTATTTGGTTTTTGGGTGATTGTCACCCCATTGAAGTTGATGTTCTTTTATTGGATGCTTCTATGAACAGCATAGCAGTTGCAATGCTCATCAAGAAAATCAAGCCGAAAACATTAGTGAAAATTGTCGCGTTTGATAAGAAATGTCTACGAGAGGGAAGCGAACGAGCTGAAGATTTTATTTCTTTCGTCAGGGAAAATACACAATTGGAGAAGATCGTTATCAGCACGCTTTTTGGATTATTAAAGGAGAGCTCTTCCGGCAAAAACAGTTTCCTGCAATTTGTTGGCGAGGCGTCGTTGTGGTATGAATTTAACAACCAGATCGGAAAGGCGATTTCCGAGGACGAATTTGAGAAATATTACGACATAAATTGCATGACGAGTGCAGAATAATTCGCGAACCTGTAGGACTGTTTAGTGTTGGTTTTATCGAAAGCCGAGAAATGATTTTGAATGAGCAACTTAATTCCTGTAGAAATGAATCAGATGTTAATGTATGCAATTAATATTGTATTATTTCAGCTTCAACAAATGTTTAATTCTTGGTAAAAATTTGTATTGAGCTCTAACATAACTATTATACTCTACTATTAACTTTATATATATCCTTTTTTTTGTCAACCTGAATATTTTCTATGCAGTGCATTGGCGATGTAGCCACCTCTATCTTGAGCGAAATCGCCAATTATCGATGAAATAAATAAATAAATAAATTATTTCTATTTAGAAAATAACATTTGTACTGCTCACAATTAATTAGTAAATATTAATGATTAATTAATGCCATTTTCTTTGCAATTTAGTAGACTAATTTCCGTGTTATAAAAGTAACAATTTAATTTATAACTTGAAATCATTGAAGGTTTTATGAGTACTTTATTTCGTTGAATTAATTTTACCGTTTACCCACCGATAAGTTATTTAATTGATTTAGCGTTTTTGTTATTTTTGCGCTCTCGCCCTCTCCTTTCTTTAAATTCTCGTACTCTCACAACTAATTAATATAATATGAAGTTTAATTAATGCCATTTTGTTTGTAATATTGTAAATTACTTTCCGTGTTATAAAAGTAACAATCTAATTTCTGATTTGCATTCCTTGAAAACTTTTAAAGGAACTGATGGTAATTAGAAGTTCAAATTGATATTCCTACCATTAGATATAAAGTTGAAAAATTTCAACGAGTTATTTTAATGAATAAAAATAAAATGTGGGTAAAGTGCGGTTTTCACTCCTCTGTCGGATTTCATGTTCTAACATTTTAATCCGTATTTCAGCACAATAATAATATGCAAAGTCGGATACATTTCACACTGTCAATGATAATAAACTGTTACAACTGTAACAAATGTTACGAAGTAGCGCCAGCCAAACTTCATTGTCTAAACTGTATTTTGAAAGCGTAATATTTAAAATTAATATTCAACCATCAATCTAACTAATTATTTAGAATTAGGAAAGTATCACTATGAATGATATTATACTTGATGGTGGATGTTAGAGCATTTTCATTAGCCCAAAACCCAACCCAACCCAATCGTGATTG